>CAIGRN010023353.1:0-17790 GCA_903798345.1 Fraxinus anomala
GATGATAGTTTGAAGTGTTCTTGCACTAATATTGAAAATTATTTGAAGCATAATATGATTTCTGATATTGATGGGGTAGAATTATATTCTGAGTTGAAAATTTGAAGGGAATCGATACCTGCAGAAATTATTGGAGCAATTGACGTGTTGGATTACATTAAGAAAATGAAATGTTGTTTTGCAAATGCTTGGATTGTTTATAGAGTATTATTAACTATTCCGTCACAGTTGCCTCTACTGAAAAAAGTTTTTCAAAGTTGAAGTTGATTAAGTCTTATCTTCGATCAATCATGTCACAAGAGCGAGTAAATGGATTAGCTATGATTTCTATTGAAAAAAATGTTGGAAAAACTTGATTTTAGTCGTTTGATTACTGATTTTATATCTCAAAATATGAGAAGTTAAATCTTANATGCTAGCCTAATATCTCGGGTTGTGAGAAAAGTTTTAGTTTGCTACTCTATCTTTTGAATTTTATAAAGTCTTCTTCTTAATATAAAAGTGTTAATTATTTAAATATTTAAATTTTGCTACACTTGTGTGAAAAAATGATTATATTGAAGGACCTCATAATAATTATTCACCTATGGCCTCTAAATTCTCAGGGCTGGCCCTGACCCCATCTGCCCTTATTGTTTCCCCAACGAGCCTATATATTTTCTGGTAGGTAGTCTCCTTTGGTTTTTTGCTGGTGGTAATCATCATCATCGTCCGAAGATTCATTATCTTCATCTTGAGTTCTTGGTGGCACATTTTTCTTTCTCTTACAGCCAAGTTCTCCTCTTAAGTCTTAGTTAAAAACACAAGTTTGGTAACTATACTCATCCTATGATCATAGAGTAAATAGTTCCAAAATTACGAAAATGAAACCACACTAAAAAGAATCTATACATAGGAAATTCGATTTGTCAAGTTATTTCGTTAAGAAATTTTTCCAAGTTTATAGAACTTGGAAATATCATCAGCATAATTAAAGTAATTGAAAAATTAAAATATTTCTAATTTATTTCTTTTAGTTCTCAATATCTACTAATCCCAAAAAAAACTTTCTTACTCTACATAACCATGTATTACTTTCATAAGAGTATTCCCATCTCAAATTAAAGTACATAATGTGGACCCATGTGTGCAAGGTATTGTAGATATATAGCATTATTCACAAGTTATAAATGGAAGAAAAATGGCATTATCGCAATAAAGGCAATAACAGCAATGAAGAAAAGAAAATCGATCTTCATTGTTTAGGTTTAACATCATGGTTCTCAAGGGTATAAGTGACATGCAACACTTTTGGAAGGAAAAAATGGAAGAAACCGAACGCAGACAAAACATGTACACATGTGCAAGTGTACGCCTATACGCGAACTGCACATGATTCTCATGTATGGTATTGTTCAATTGTTTAATAGTTGATTCAAATTGCGGTTGAGCCTTTGTAGTAATGAAGAGAAATTTTAGTTATGCAATGTTTCCTTTTTATGGCGGTTTCCTTTAGTTAAGGGTATGGTTTCTTGACAGGTTTAGGCTAAAAAATAGATAAGTCATTGTCTTAATTGTGGTGATTGATTTATGACACACATCATTAATCCTTGTAGAGGCTAGAATTTAATGCCCAATTCAGTTAAAGGCACTTATGTTGCATTCGTGTCATTCATGTGTGGACTCACGAATGCTTGTTAGAGTTCTTATGTGTTATAAAATTATTTTGGGAAGATTATATAGTTGGGATCATGATTCTGCAACTATAGTTTGCTTAATTATATATCACGCAATAATTTCAAACTTTGAGTTGCACACTACATAAGAACATTTCCTTATTGTAGAAAAATTATATGTAAATGTATTGTGCGCTGGGAAAGATATTGAGATTGTTAGAGTTGTTTTTTTTTTTTAAGTATTTGTGAAATAATCACCGTCACTCGATACAATTTGGAAAACAATTAAAAAATTTGAAGACTTCTTTACTCCTGACGATTATTGCTCAACATACAGAAAAAGAAACTGAATTTTTTCTATTCCCAAATTAGGTAACATTAGTATAGAACTTTTAGAAGTTACTCTATCACATTAGGATAAAATACCCATTCATTAGAGGTGATATAGCATGTGCTTCCTGATGTTAAGGGAAATAAAGTAGAGAGGAATAAGAATTTATTTTTTATTATTTGGATGGAATTCATAAAATATTTTGGATTCATCAACATATACTTAAAGAATGAAGGAAATCATCAATCCATGCAATTGTTGTAATACTGGTTTTAGCATGAAAAAGAAATTAACAAAAAGCTAATAAAAAGAATACACAGTTAACTCAAAAATTCCAAGTCTCAAAGAATGTAGTAACTCTCCAATAAGAAGATAAAGAATTGACAGTTTAATGTCATCTTGGAACTTGCAGATGCACCGAGATATGATCTTCAAAGTACTTATGCCTTAAGGGGCATTCTGGTGGCATCACCCCCTCTACAACTAGAAAAATGCTAACATCAAGGATGATGGCGAAATGAAACACACAGACATCAAATTTTTCTAAAAAATTGTAAACCCGAAAATCATCCCAGCCCTTTTTCAGTCCAGCACCATCACATTGCACTAGTATTTTATTTTAAATGTATAGAAGTTCAGTGCAGAGAATAAAATCTTGACTTTTTGGTGGATATGGACTTTTGCCCACTTAGTAGGGATAGACAAGAATAATGTTTAGTGCTGGATTAAGTTTTAATGTTTAGTAGTATCAATGTTTTGTTTTGGTATGTTGGGTTGCATTGATATTACGTCTTAATTTAGTATGTGGTATGACACTGAAAAATGAGTTATATGTTAGTAACTACTTCATTCATTTTGACACTTAGTACTGCTTGATTAACTGCTAAATTTGGTTTTACACTGATTAGTGTTTCACGTACATTTTACACTGGGTATTTGAGTTGTCTGTTTCAGGAAATGGATCTTGATAAATGAAAAGCAAAATTCGATCAAGACAGTTATTGGTTGTGTCAATTTTTGAGTCTGTATTTTTATTTCACTACTGCCTTGAATTTAGATTGTAGTTTTGTCACAGAATGCCAAATGAGGAGCTTGTTAGGTATTTAATGTAATTGGAAAACTGTGAACAAAAGGGATTTAATTTGATATGTTGTAAAAGTCAAGAAGTTATGTGCAATTAGTTGAAATTAAGGTATATTAGGTCTAGGGTTCAAGAATGGAAAAAGAAAAAAAAATGGCAACAGAATTCTGCTAGCTTATCGCCAAGGTTAGGTTCGAGCGTCAGAAACTACGTCGCCCGCTTGTCGCCTCGCCTTCGCTCGAGCGACAGGTGACTGTCGTTCATCCCTCGCTTGAGCAACAGTGTTATTCGGGAATTGTTTAATTCGGTTTTTAAAGGCTTTTTACATGGCTTATTCATTCATTCCATAACCTAACCTATAAATACCAAACACCACAGAACAATTTTTTCAAGGGTCGATCATTAAGCAAACACATTGTTTTCATATTCACTTCATCGGTTATCTTTCAACTTTCATTATTCATATTGTGATTTGTTCTTGACGGTGAAAAATATCATATTCTAAATCCAAATAACAAATTGTTGCTTCTTTCATATCTGTCAGAGTTCTGAATATCAAGGGAAGGTGACTAGAGTTCCAGTCGGTGAAGAACGCGTGTTCTTCATTAATCTACAAGAGATAGACAATTTTACAAAGCTGAGAGTTACTGCAGGAGAGCGCAATTCAGGAGAGCTTTAAAAACTGCAGCTGGGAGTTGGTGCAGGAGCACGAAATCCAGGAGAGCTGTTGGAATTGCAGTCAGCAGGTCAGAGAATACGTGTCGTCGTTGAGTCTGGCGGACTGTAACTTATAAATCGTTTGTAATGGATTGTTGACTAGCAAAGTGCCCGGAGTTTTTACCGGAGTTTCTCCGTGATCAATTATGTGTTTATTTATTACTTTTATATTTGCCGTAATTCAACATGGGTGAAAACTGAATTGTTTGATTAATCATCTAGAAATAATTAATAGTGACTTGTTGCTATTTAATTAGTAAGTTATTAATTATGCATAATCACCTCTTCACCTCCCCTCTAGGTGTAGTTTGGGTCAAACTTCGTATTCTCATGGTTGTTGCCTTTAGTTATTGGTATGGTTTCTTGACAGGTTTAGGCTATAAAATAGATAAATCACTGTCTTAATTATGGTGATTGACTTATGATATATTTCATTAATCCTTGTAGAGGCTAGCATTTAATGCCGAATTCTTTTAAAGGCACTTACGTTGCATCGTGTCATTCATGTGTAGACTCCCAAATGCATGTTAGAATACTATGTGTTATAAAATTATTGTGGGAAGATGATGTAGTTGGGATCATGATTCTACAACTATATTGTGCTTAACTAGATATCACACAATAATTTCAAACGCTGAGTTACACACCACATAGAACATTTCCTTATTGTAAGAAAATTATATTTAGATGTATTATGTGCGCTGGGAAAGAAATTGAGATTGATAGAGTCAGTACATTGTATTTTAAACTATTTGTGAAATAATCACCACCACTGGATTAAAATAGGAAAATAAAAAAAAAAAATTTAGGGATTTTTATCTTCCAGATAATTATTGCCCAACTACAGAAAAAGGAACTTAATTTTTCTACCCAAATTAGGCATATGTAACTTAGATAACATTTACACAACACTTTTAAAAGTTACTCTGTCACATTAGGATAAAAATATCGGTTCATTAGAGGTCATACCGCATGTGCTTCCTAATGTTAGGGGATATAAAATGTAGGATAGTAAGAATTTTTTTGTATAGAATTAATAATATATATTTAAGATTCATTAATATAAAGAATGAAGGAATTCATCCGTCCTTGTAATTGTTGTAATACTAGTTTCAGCATGAAAAAGAAAACAAAAAAAGCTAATAAAAAGACTACACAGTAACACAATGATTCCCGATCTTAAAGAAAGTAGTTATTCTCCAATTAAAGCAATAGAGTTGAGAGTTTAATGTCATTTCGGAACCTACGGCTAGCCAAGATATGATCTTCAAGGTACTCATGCCTTAAGGGGCAATCTGGTGGCATCACCCCCTCTACAACCCGAAAAATGCTGACATCAAGGACGATGTCATCATTTAATCCTCTGGTGAGATGAAACACACACACATTATATTCTTCTGAAAAGTTGTGAATCACAAAGTCATCCCAACCTTTTTTTAGTCCTCCACCATACATCTGCAATGGTATTTGGCTTTAAATGTATGCTGTTCGGTGCGGATAACAAAATATTGACTTTTCGGATGGACATTGACCCTTGCCCACTTAGAAGTGATAGTCAAGAAGCATCGTCTGTACACGTGTCAGAAGCATGAATACAGTAAAACAGTTTTGTGATGACGTTGCATTTGCATTTTCTTTTTCCCTTGCTTCCACTTTTTTTTTGTTCAGTAACAGCCCTTCTACCGGATGTACACTTCAAGCACTTATTTTTTACC
The DNA here is from genome assembly GCA_903798345.1 of Fraxinus anomala. Lineage (NCBI taxonomy): Eukaryota > Viridiplantae > Streptophyta > Magnoliopsida > Lamiales > Oleaceae > Fraxinus > Fraxinus anomala. Next base: position 5,500 of record CAIGRN010023353.1, read on the forward strand.
CTCCCAGTCTGAGTTTGAACGGATTGGTAGTCTTGATAATGTTGGTGTATTTTCAAAATCATTCCTTAGGTTTTTCACCGAAATATAGTCATCATCTTCAGAAGATTCACCCGAGATTTCATTACGATCTCCATCATCAGTTCTCCTAGCCGGCACGTTACTGGTTTCCAATGATACAGCATATGCCTTAGCTTCTTCAACTGTTTCACTTTTATCTCTCCAGTTACAGCCGTTCTATGGATTATCAGCTGCAATGGATTTCCACCAATCATATTGCTAGAATGCCATCTGCCCTTATTGTTTTCCCTAAGAGCCTTTGCATTAGCTCTGGCAGGTAGTCCCCTTAGGATTTTTACTAGATGGCTGTCATTATCATCTCCGGAAGATTCAATATCTTCATCTTCAGTTGAAAGCACGAGTTTGGTAACTATACTCATCATCCAATCAGAAATTAAATAGTTGCGAAATTACAAAAATGAAACTACATTACAAAGTAGCTATAAATAGGAAGTTCAATTCGACAAGTTATTTCATTATGAATTATTTCCAAATTTACAGAATTAGGAAATATCATCAGCATAATTAACATAGATGAAAAATGAAAATATTTCTCGTTTGTTTCTTCTAGTTTTCTATATCTACTTATCCAACCAAATCTTCCTTATTCTATGGAACCGGGTATTACTTTCGAAAGAGTTTTAGTGTCTCAAATTAAAACACACAAATGTAGGGCCCATTTGTGTACGTGAATTGCACGTGATACTCATGCATTGTATTGTTCAATTGTTGCGTAGTTGATCATTTGTAGTAATGAAGAGAAATTTAGAGAGTTTGAAAGTTTAATGGCATTCTGGAACCTGCAGCGTTGCCAAGATATGATCTTCAAGGTACTTATGCCTTAGGGGGCATTCTGGTGGCATTACCACCTCTACAACTTGAAAAATGCTGATATCAAGGGCGACGCTATCATTTATTCCACTAGTGAGATGAAACACACATACATAAAATTCTTGTAAAAAATTGTGAACCACAAAATCATCCTAACCTGTTTGAGTATGTCACCATCACATCGGCAATGCTATTTGGCTTTAAATGAATCCAGTTTAGAGCGGAGAATGAAAACCTGGCTTTTTGGATGGACATTGTCCCTTGCCCACTTGGAAGGGTTAGTCAAGAAGAATTGTATGTAGACATTTGTCTGATGCATGACTACACTAAAACAGTTTTCTGATGAGCTGCATTTGCCTTTGCTTTTTCCAGTGCTCCATCTTTGTCCTCTTGAGTAACAGCCCTTCTATGGGATGTACACTTCAAGCGCGTATTTTTTCTCCTCGTAGCCTTTGCATTTGATCTGGTTGGTTGTCTTGACAATGTTGGTGTATTTGTAGAATCATTCCTGATATTATTCAACGGAATATAATCATCATCATAAAAAGTTCATCTGAGAGTTCTTCAGTATCTTCATCATTCGTTCTTCCTGGCAAGTTGTTGTTTACCAATGATGCTGCATTTGGCTAAACTTCATAAACTCCCTAAGATATTTTTTTCAAATGTATCTAATACATTTATATTAAACTAAAAATAGCCATATTAAGTATTATGAACTGAGAGAGTTCTACTCTCTTAATAATATATAAAATAACAAAGACACACATATGCATGCATTTTATGCACGTTGGTTGCACGTACAATATTAGTTCTTGCTTGTGTAAATCCTGAAATGGAAGGGAGCATTAGTGCAATAGTTATTTATGTAAGTGGTGCTAGTGTAATATACGCTTCATTTGTCTCTACTTGCTTTCACAATGACACATTTAGCCTTATGGACCCCTTTGGAAGGCACAGTAACAGCATAATTCTCAATCTTAAAGAAAGTAGCATCTATCCAATAAGAAAATGTAAAATTTAGGTTTAATGTCATTCCTGAACCTGCAGTTGTGCCAAGATATGACATTCAAAGTACTTATACCTTAAGCAGCATTCTGGTTGTATCACCATGAAATACCCATATTCTCTTTGTATCATAAAAGAGCGACATGTCTAGTGAAGATCCAACTTGGTGAGCTCGACCTATACACTTATATAGCTGCCTCAAATTATTTTATTAGTCCAAGTTTACTTGAAACATTATATATATATAGTTTTTAAGTGCATAAATTTGTTACATACTACCACACGTTTCTAACTTTGACTCTCTCTCTCTTCCACTCAAATCTAACTACCTCTAAAAAACTTCCACACACCCACTTGCCATTCCATTCTCCCACTTACCCAACTAATAAGGGATTGTACAAACATATTCTATCGAGTATTTCTCGCACTCACCCCCTTTTCCCTAACCAGGTCAGGTCAGTCAGTACAGGCCGTGTCGGAGAGTGACGGCTTGATGTTGTGGTTGTCCCTCGGTCCACGGGACTAAAGTCTGAATATTTAAGCATGTAACTTTGTTTCTTTTTAAGTTTTGACTGCAATAGACTCTTAGGTTTAATTAAATTCTCGAACATGTTTGTTAAAGTGTAATTGTCTATTTTCTAGTAAATTAATTAGTTTTTCCATTCCTTTAAATGTTTAAGTTGCACTTTGGAATTTTTAACTAGATTTATAATATTTGGTGTGAATTCAAAGTTTTTTTTTTTTTTTTTTACCTTTCTGCCGTTTTAAATCTTTGAATTCAAGAAAACGGACAGTGGAGCTGCAACAAATATAAATTCATCCCATGGCCACTTATCTTAAATTATGTAGGTTCATCTGTTAAAAATAATGTAGGGTACTGCATAATTTCATAAAGACCATGCATGCATGTTTAAAATTTTAGAATTTAATAAAGTGCATTGTCTTTTCACCAACTTTATAAATAATAAATGGAACATATATTAAGAATTATACTCACGGGCATGACACTAATTTATTCTTTGATAATTCGATAGTAGTTTGATTTCTTTTTAGCCTTATTTTAATTTTAACTCGTAATTGCATGTTAACTTGTACAATTTAAAGGATGCTTTTGGTAGCTATTTAAGTCTATTCCTATATAAAAAAAATATTTGGGTCACTACGTCACCTCTTCTACAACTTGAAAAATGCTACATCAAGGACGATGCCATCATTTATTCCAGTGGCGAGATGAAACACACAGACATCATATACTTCTGGAAAATCTAGAAGCACAAAATCGTCCAACCTTTTTTTTTTTCAGTCCACCACCATCACATCTGCAATGATATATGGCTTCATATGTATCCAGTTTGGTGCAGAAAAAAAATCTTGACTTTTTGGATGGACATTGACCCTTGCCCAGTTAGAAGGGATAGTCAAAAAGAATCGTGTGTGTAGACGTGTAGGCCGCATGACTAATGTAAGACATTTTAATGGTGATGCTGCATTTGCCTTTGCTTTTCCAGTGCTTCCTATTTTCCTCTACAGTAAAAGCTTACAGGATGTACACTTCAAGCACTTATTTATTTCCCTCCTAACCATAGCATTTGAACTATTTAGTAGTCTCTATAATGTTTAGAGTTCATTAGTATCTTCATTATGAGTTTTTTTTTTGCGTGTTACTGTTTACCAATGATATTGCATTTGCCTTAGCTTCTTGTACTGCCTTCACTTTCACCACTCCAGTTACAGCCGCTCTATGTAATGTGAGCTGCAATGGATTTCCACCAATCCTATTGGTAGAACACCGTGGGCCCTTATTGTTTCCCCTAAGAGCCTATGTATTTTCTATGGTAGGTAGTCTCTTTAGGCTTTTTATTGCATGATAATCATCATTGTTTGGTCCAATTTTGTAATTAGCAAAATTAGTAATTTCCAAATTTGTAATCGGCAATTTTCTTAGTCAAAATCATGTCCTAATTGAATTGTATTATAAGTTTATCTAGTTGTAATCAAAGTCAAAATAGTATTTATTGAGTCCAATTTATAGTAAAAATAGTTTGGGGTTGATAGTGTCCTTGGAGGAGTAAAAAATGTCCATGAAGATCACATATGATCAATGGGATTCAATTAAAAGTCAAAGGAGTGTCAAAGTGTTGCACAAATTTTGCTCTAAATTCTCAGCTACAAGTTGCAACACATATTTCACATAGAAAACATTCGAATTTGGAAAATGGTAATTCTATAGGAATTATAGCCATTTGAGTTAAATTTTCAACGCACTTTGAATCACCTCAATCCGACATTGAGAAATAAAGTTATGATGAAAATATTGACCTCTTATCAGGGACTGCTCGCCTAGTGCTGCCCTAGGCACTCGAGTGACATATTAATCCGAGGTACTTTCTTGTTTTTACCACGCAATATCAACATCGAAAAGCAACCATTTTCATCCTAAACATTACGCATTTTAAATATACAGTCATAGTTCCATCTCAAGGTGTGTTTAATCATTATAATACTTTAGAGATCACATTATTGAATATCCAAACACGCTTTCACTGATTCTTAGATTCAACACAAGATTTCATTGTTCAACCTATATATTGATCAATCATCAATAGAGCCTTATTGTAAGTCAAGAGTTTGTTCTTTGAAAGACAAAAAAATATTCCAAGTAAAACCCTGCCTTTGCCAATTAGCCTTCCGAATTTTGGAGTTTTGGGAAGAGGTGCTTGGAGTTCTGATGCTCGAGAATGAGGTTCATTCTTGTTTATTCATGCGGAGAGAAAGTGGCCCAGTGTTGGAAAGTGCGGGAGTGCAAAATCAAAGGAGTTCATGAGTGATTTTCAAATTACGTGACTAGAGTCAGCTAAGGTTTAGCAGTATATGGATTAATTGTTAGTTAATTTTTCTAGTGGATTTTACTAGCAAGTTGCCCAGAATTTTTTTTATCTGGTTAGGGTTTAGAATTAATTAATTGGATTAATTACCTTAATCATCTAGAAATCAATTAACAAATGACTTGTTGCTTTTAATTGTTCCAATTCTGCATATTTGGGTCTAAAAAACTATAATTTCCAACATGTGGTATTCGCTTAGTATATATTTAGGAAATTTTCAATTGGTATTAGGGCATAATTGCAACCCTTGATCCAATATTTTATCTAGATGAGTCAATCACTTCCCGATGAAGGATATGTGGATGATAGGGATATTCATGTGACTTATGAGCTACTGTTTAAATAGAGTCTTAAGTTGAAAAGGGTAAATAGATCCGTATTTATGAAATTAAATAAACTTGAATTAGGAAAAGAGAGATTTGTGATTAAACTTGAGGAGTCTAACAGAATTCTGAATGAGTTGAGGGTCCAGAAAGAGTCATTGGATGTTAAGGTACGAGTGATATTGAAAAATCTAGTGCCCGGCTTCAATCTTTTTCTAGGGGATCTAAGAAAATTGATGAAATGATACGTCTAAACAAAATAAATGGAAATATAGGAAGTTTAGGTTTTAATGAAACAAATTCTCAAACCAAATTGTCTTCTAACAATAAGTTCGAACATGTTTGTTAAAGTGTAATTGTCTATTTTCTAGTAAAGTAATTAGTTTTCCCATTCCTTTAAATGTTTAAGTTGCGCTTTGGAATTTTTAACTAGATTTATAATATTTGGTGTGAATTCAAAGGATTTTTTTTTTTATTATTATTATTCTATTATTATTATTATTTTTTTTTTTTACCTTTCTGCCGATTTAAATCCTTGAATTCAAGAAACTGGACAGTGGAGCTGCCACAAATATAAATTCATCCCATGGCCACTTATCTTAAATTATGTAGATTCATCTGTTAAAAATAATGTGGGGTACTGCATAATTTCATAAAGACCATGCATGCATGTTTAAAATTTTAGAATTTAATAAAGTGCATTGTTGTTTCACCAACTTTATAAATAATAAATGGAACATATATTAAGAATTATACTCACGGGCATGACACTAATTTATTCTTTGATAATTAGATAGTAGTTTGATTTATTTTTAGCCTTGCTTCAATTTTAACTCGTAATTGCATGTTAACTTGTACAATTTAAAGGATGCTTTTGGTAGCTATTTAAGTCTATTCCTATATAAAAAAAATATTTGGGTCATTATGTCACCTCTTCTACAACTTGAAAAATGCTAACATCAAGGACGATATCATCATTTATTCTAGTGGCGAGATGAAACACACAAACATCATATACTTCTGGAAAATCGAGAACCACCAAATCATCCAACCTTTTTTTTTTTTTTCAGTCCGCCAATTAGCCTTCAGAATTTTGGAGTTTTGGGAAGAGGTGCCTAGAGTTCCGACGCTCGAGAACGAGGTTCGTTCTTGTTGATTCACACGGAGAGAAAAGTGGCCCAGAGTTCTCGAAAGTGCGAGAGTACAAAATCAAAAGAGTTCCTCAATGATTTACAAGTTAAGTAGCCAGAGTGAGCTAAAGTTTAGTAGTATGTGGATTAATTGTTAGTTAACTTTTCTATAAAATTTTACTAGCAAGTTTGTCTGTAAGTTTTTTTTATAATAGAATTAATTAAATTGGGTTAATTACCTTAATCATCTAGAAATCAATTAACAAATGACTTGTTGCTTTTAATTGTTCTAATTTTGCATATTTGGATCTAAACAACTATAATTTCCAACATGTGGTATTAGCTTAGTATATATTTAGGAAATTTTCAATTGGTATTAGGGCATAATTGCAACCCTTGATCCAATATTTTATCTAGATGAGTCAATCACTTCCCGATGAAGGATATGTGGATGATAGCGATATTCATGTGACTTATGAGCTACTGTTTAAATAGAGTCTTAAGTTGAAAAGGGTAAATAGATCCGTATTTATGAAATTAAATAAACTTGAATTAGGAAAAGAGAGATTTGTGATTAAACTTGAGGAGTCTAACAGAATTCTGAATGAGTTGAGGGTCGAGAAAGAGTCATTGGATGTTAAGGTTAAATCTTTTATGAGAGATCTTGAAAAGTCTAGTGTCCGGCTTCAATCTTTTTCTAGGGGATCTAAGAAAATTGATGACATGATAGGTCTCAACAAAATAAATGGGAATATAGGAAGTTTAGGTTTTAATGAAACAAATTCTCAAACCAATTTATCTTCTAACAATAAGTTTGTACATGCCTCAAATCTTAAGGTTCAAAAGTCGAAACCTAAAGTTTCTCATAGGTTTATTCCCGCGTGTCATCATTGTGGTAAGTTTAGACACATAAGACCCAAGCATTGCGAGTTCTCAAGTAATTACTTTAGTGTTGATAATGTTTGTGTATTTGCAGAATCATTTATGAGATTTTTCACCTGAATATAGTCATCATCATCAGAAGATTCATCCAAGAGTTCATGAGTATCTTCATCATCAGTTATTCCGGCACATTACTGCCTTCATTTTTACCTCTACAGTAACTTTTGTTCTACGGAATGTCAGCTGCAACTAATTTTCACCAATCTTTTTTTTTTTTCTTTGAGTTCAACTACGGAATTTATTCAGAAATCCTCACTTGTGGTGGAGGAAAAAAACCGTGGCTACAATAATCCAGCATCAAAAGAAAGATAAAAAACAAACAAACAAAAAAGCTAACGTCTAATATGTGGTATTCCCCAACGGTCTGTACGTAAAATACCGCGAAGAAGAGAAGGCATAGAATCACCATGAAAGAACTCAATAGAATTTCCATCACTTGCCTTCTTTGCAAGAAAATCCGTTGCCATATTCGCCTCCCGGTACACATGTTGAATTCTAGCATTTACCCTTTTAGCCAAAACCAGAATTTCATCCCAAAAATCTCGAAGGATCCATAAAGAGCAAGCTCTTTTTTCCATCCATCGAACCACCACTTTTGAGTCCGATTCTACCATCACATCCTGTAACCCAAGTTTGCTACACATTTTCAAGCCATCAAGAAGAGCTCAGGTTTCTGCAACCGTGTTCGTGGCATGTCCATAATGATGAGCAAAACCTACCCGACAAATACAATTTGCATCACGTACTAGACCCCCTCCACCAGCTTGTCCAGGATTCCCCACAGACGCCCCATCAATATTCAGTTTAACAAAGTGGCCAGTGGGTTTTCTCCAAGATATTTGTTGCACATGTGATGGCTTTGGACAAATAATAGGACAATTAAGAGATTGAAGAGAACATATATCCCGGTCTGGAAGTCATTTCACTTTGCATATCATTCCAGCACAAGACAGGAAAGATTTAATCCTCCACACAACTCCTTGCCATCGAAAATTCGTTCCTTCCATGCGAGCACCACACCTCGCTGTCCAAATTGCCCAGGTGATTACCAATGGCACAACACCCCAAAGGAATCCCATTTGAGTAGATTTTGATGCAAAAGACCACCAAAGTTTCATACGATTTCTCCAAGACTCGAGGCATGCGTAAGTTGAAGTGAAGAGTAAAATAGTCCCATACCTTAGAAGCCACTTCTCCCGAGCATAGAACTTGATCTAAAGTCTCCACTGCGGGCTCTATACAACATTCACATTTTGACACTAAAGGAATTCCAAGAGATTGTACAATATCATCGACTGGAAGACATTTTTTATTGGACCCCCAAGTCAGAAAAGACATTCACTTAGGCACCCTCGAATGCCAAAGCCATTTTGACCATGGACATAGCTCACCTTTTTTACGGATCAGGTTCCACGCAGTTTTAGTAGAAAACATTCCATCTTTGCTGGGTTTCCAAACATAATAATCACGACCAAACAAATTCTCTGCCATGACACCCATTTCCGTTGCCTCTCCCCATCGGATGCACTCCCAAGAAAAGAAGAAACAATACGGTTCAACTGTGAATGAATGCCCTTTGGAAAATTTAACACCAACATTATATGAATGGGCATACTACTTAGAACATGCCTTATCAAAATAATTTTTCCCCCAAAAGAAAGCAAACGTCCTTTCCATCCAGCCAATTTTTTTTTTGGATTTTGGTCAACAGAGGTTTGAGCATATTATTCATAAGTTTCCCATTGAAGAGAGGCACCCCCAAATAAAGACAACGCCAATCACCTTCCTTAAAACCCGATAATGCCATCAAATTTCTTCTCCTAGACACAGTGATATGTTTCGAAAAGAAAATAGATGATTTAGCCAGACTCACAAGTTGACCAGAAATCCTCTCATACTTCTTTATAAGCTTCAATACATTTCCAACTGATTTCTTGCTCCCATTAGCAAAAATAAGAAGATCGTCAGCATAGAATAAATGACTAATGATCATCCCACCAGAGGTAAAAGGCTGAAACCGACCACATTCCGAATAAACAGGTAAGGTGATAAAGGGTCTCCCTGACGCAATCCTCTTGAAGGCTTGAAGAAGCCTCTGGTTTTCCCATTTAACATGATCGAAAAAACAGGGGAGGGAATGCAATTAAAAATGAGAGTTCTCCATTTCTCTGAAAAACCCCAACTTCTTTAGCACTGCAATAAGAAAGCCCCAATTAACCCGATCATACGCTTTGGCCATGTCAATCTTCATTAAAATGTTTCCACCTCTCACTTTCTTCTGTAATTTGTGTACCATTTCTTGAGCAATTGAGATATTATCAAAGATACTCCTGCCACAAATAAAAGCAGATTTCTCACAAGAGATCAGATTTTCAATCACAGGTGCCAATCTAGCCACCATAATCTTTGACATAATCTTATAGACCGCCGAGCATAGACTAATAGGCCTGAATTTATTAAAGCTGTTCAGAAGTTCAACCTTTGGACAATATTAGTCTGTGGTACTCCTTCAAAAACTCCCTGGCCACTCCAAGAATATCCTCCTTAACGACATCCCAAGCATGAGTGAAGAAACAAACACTATAACCATTGGGTCCTGGGCTACTATCCCCAGGAATAGACCAAAGCGCTTCACGGACCTCCTCTAACTCCGGTGGTTTGCATAAATTCTCATTATCCTCTACAGTGATAGAAGACTATAATAGATCCAGATCATTAGGAGAGACCGTCAATAAATTACTAAAAAATTGCACTGCCCCGTCATGAACCTCATCAACCGAATGTAGTACACTCCCATCTTCCAAAACCATATGATTAATAATTTGACCTTTCTTCTTGTTCTTTACACTAGCATGAAAGAACTCAGTGTTAGCTTCACCTTCTTGTAGCCATTTAATCCGTGATTTTTGCTTCCAAAATGATTCCTCCCTATCAAGCCACATAGAATGCTGACTATGACACTGTAATAACTCAGCCTCAACTTCAAGAGAAAACTCGTCCAGAAGAGAATTTTCAAGATGAACCATCTTATCTTCAAGAAATCCAATCTCTTGTTGTACTATGCCAAATATCTCCACATTCCATTTTCTTAAAGCCAATTTAAGAGCCTTAAGCTTGCAACTTAAATGAACCATAGGGAGCCAATAACTTCCATCGTCCACACATGTTGAACAAGGGGAAGAAAACCTTCATGGGAACACCACATACGAAGAAATCGAAAAGGACGGGGACCTAGAAAGTCCGATCTCCCCATACAACAAATAACCATCGGACAATGATAAGAAGAGGACCTGTCCAAATAGGACATAACCAGAGAGTGAATTTTTTCCTTAAAAGTTCTGATTAACCAACACATGATCCAACCGAGCCCAAATACGACTAGCCCCCTGACATCCATTACACCAAGATAATTTGGGGCCATCAAAAGATATATCAAGCAAACCTGAATCCTGAATGACAGAATTAAAATCACATTTGGCCCTTGATGAGGTAAACAAACCACCCAACTTTTCGTCATTAGACCGAACAACGTTAAAGTCCACTCCAACAAACCACATAGTACCCATATTGTCCAAAGCACGAAGTTGATCCCATAATTTCCTTTGATGTATTAGACAACAACTTGCATAAATAAAAGAGGCCAAAACTCTATAATTACCCCCACGAAAACCAACCTGCAAGCATTTGGTCCGAGAAAGTCACCTGTTAAAAATGAAGATCCTTGTTCCAAAACATCCAAACTTTACCACCGGAATCACAGTTAGATGAATAGTTCTGAAAACGTAGACGTTTGGCCCATTGACTCATCCTATCCACCGAAACAAACGGTTCCAATAAAACCACAATTGATGGATTATACTCCCTTCTCAACCGCTTTAACCTACTCTTAGATGAGAAAACTCCCCGATATTCCAGATCAATATATTCATCATTAATAAAAAAATTTGGAACACGTGGTTATGCCAAGAACCACATTTTTCCTGTTGCTCCCTCTTCTCTTTCTCGCTGGAAATATATTTCCAACCTCAGTTTCATAGTTCAATACCTCCAACTCTAGTAATTCATCCCCAGAAGCGCCATCTGATTGAGTATGATAAGGACCAAAGCCCCTCTCATTTTCCATATTATCCGTTTCCTAGACTAGATTCATGTCCAGACCAATTGAATCCATCTGATTCACTACCTGATTAATATCAGTAGTTTCATCCTCCCTAACTACCAGATCTGCTATTCTCTCCAACTCGTTCATCACAATAGCCTCATGAATAACGTCAATGTACCCCTTCAAAAATTGCCTGTTCCATAAGCTTATCCTTAGAAACCCCATTTTTATCCATAGGCATCGATTGATTACTTACATCTATCTCTCTGTTATTTTTCCCAGAACATAAAACCTTGTCACCATAATTTCCAGTGTCCACATAATCCCCCATGGTATGGTGATCTATACACAGATTAGACACATTAACGTAATCATCCACTACCTCAACAGCATCATACACACATCCAAACGAATCAGCAAACATTACCGGATCAGAATCAGAATGAATCACACGACCACACTTCAGGAGCAGATCACGTTTCTCCTTCTTTCTACGTTCGGTCTCCACCGTCGTAAAAGTCGGAGCTAATTCTGCTTCTTGATTGCCCTCTTCCTCCTCCAAGTTTTGCCTGATCCCTTGAGTATAGGTATATCTGCCTCGGAATTCTTAGCCTTATCTGCTTTTATTCTATTTCTGCAATTCGCATCCGAATGACCGTGAACCCTGCACACGTGACAAAACGCTGGCAAAGTTTCGTAGATTATTTCTTGGCATCGACTGGATGGATGGAATGGAGAACCAAGCCAGAAAGATTGACGTGGAGGTTTAGAGACGTCCATCTCAACACATATACGAGCTCCGTCTGTACATGACGCACAAGCGGTGAAATTGTCTCTCTTCAGAAATACCAAAAACTCCACCAATAATCCGTAAAATGGATTCGTGATAATAGTGAGGAGGCAGTCCTGGGAGAAATAACCAGACAGGTACCAGAGAGGATTCATGATCTTCGTCAAAGTCCAGTGTGTTGGGAAGTAAACTTGATTTTGGAGCAAGTAATATGGGCTTAAGAATT
>CAIGRN010023360.1:0-10132 GCA_903798345.1 Fraxinus anomala
CAGATCTGATGCTACTCCTAAATTACGATACTTCTTATGCGAAGGGCCCTACTAGGAGGCGAAGTGTCCTCAGAAATGGATGGTGAATGCATACTGTCAACTAGCAAGTGGTGGCTCGAGTTCAAAGCAAAATACCCCCACAAGCTTTGAGTTTGGACAACTTTTGATATATTGACTTATTTGAAAAGATTTGATAACTTTTTGAATACATTTATTGCTTATAGAGTATTATTGACAATAAATGTTATGGTAGTATTTTCGAAAGAAGTTTTTCAAAATTGAAGTTATTAAAATTTTATTTACAATCAACCATGTTATAAGAACGATTGAATGACCTAACTTTGATATCTATTGAACAAGATTTACTAAAACATATTTATTATGAAAGTTTAATTAGTGAGTTTACTTCTAGAAATGTGAGAATAAATATTTACACATGATTTGTTGCATTTCAAAATTTACACGTGGTATTTGATGTTTTCTAATTTCAAGATTTGCTTATATGAAACTGCACAAACAGTTTAGTGACATTGATAGTTCTTTGTTGATGACATATGGATTTTGATACTTATGTGAAACTGCACTTAATATCATTAAATTCCTTAAATATCATAATTTTACTGTGATATAATATTATTGACAAATGTATTTTTTTCAATATATTTTTTTAATTTCATAAAAGGAACATCATTTTAAAATGTCGCACAAGACATCCAAAATTTCAGCAGCCGGCCATGATTTGAGCTTTGGCTTTGCTCCCAAAAGTCTGTCCACATACAATTTAGGCCTGTATTTAAAATTCTTAAAACGTTATTTTTTTTCACCCAATTGTTAAAGCGTCTCTTCTCGACTCCAGAGTTGGATTAAAAAATATATAAAATAAAAATACTTCAGTTTGTTAAACAACATAAAACTTTATCGAAAGGCGGTGGATAATTACCCGTGGAAAGGGCATTGGAGCTGGATTAGATGTCTTCCACTTCCAGCACTTGTCGATTCATTTTTCAGTTAATTTCTTAACTTCTCCTTATATTTCTGTCTGTATTCAAGAAAAAGGACACGGCAAATCTTCAAGACAGATTTTATATTGATTAGAAAATCCTATGCAATTGAGTGCTTCATAGATTTTAAATAAGATCTTGATGGGGACTAAAATTAATTTTTTAGTAAATTTCGTTAAAAGTTAATGAAATATATAGTTGAAAAGTTGTGAAATTCATGAAATATATTGTTAAAATTAATTGTCGATTTTAACTTAAATTTAAATTTAAATTTTAATCGGTGAAGTTAAATATTGGTTATCTTCTTAATGGGGTAGTTAAGGAGTGCGACCAACCAAATAGTTTAATTATGACAATTTGCTTAGTTATGACACAATAAGCTGGTTGAATAGAAAATCTCAAAATCAATTATTCAAAAAAGACCTCGCGAAAAAAGGTAAAGGTGAAAGGTTAAAATACCCCACGAGCCCAGAAAAGTTCGGACATATTTGCTCGAGCCGAACCCGAGCTTTGAGTTTTGGTTCGTGGTTCGACTCGACTCGTTGATATGACTAGGTAGTGGTTTCCATGTTTTGGTGGCTTTGGGGTGATGTGGTGGTGGCGGTGAGATGATGACGGTGGTACTACTCTTGGTTATGGTGAGGTATTGACAGTAACGGTGGCACTAGAGGCGACGATTCATGTGGTGGTGGCATTGGTGGAGACAATTAGATTTTGTTGGTTTTGGGAGGTGTTTATTTTATTGGCGGTGGTGTAGGTGGACTTTGGCGCTATGTGGTGATGGATCTAGCGGTGGTGAAGTGGTGGTCACAAACGATTTTGGTGCGGCGGTGGTCACAAACGATTGCATAAATTTATAATACGTCTAAATTGCATAAATTTTAAATTCATTAAAAAAATTATATTTATAATGAATTTTTTTAAACAAGAAACAGGAGCCGGCTCAGTTCTCTAAGGCTCAAGCCGAAAGCTTGAACCGAGCCTTAATTTTTTGGTCGAGATTTTGCTCGGCGCGCTCAGCGGTGTGCGATAGCGCTTACAATGATCTTTCGACAACAATTGTCTTTCGACGGGGGAGGGGATAGATAGAGAAGGGAGAGGAAAAAGGGCGCACAAGAGAGATTAAGAGAGAGTAGAGGAAGAAAGTGTATGTATAATTAATTATTTGATACTTAGTAAACATTAATACGATTAATAATAAATCAAAAATTAATTATACATACACTTTCTTCCTCTACTCTCTCTTCACTAAATTCTTCCAATATGATTACAATTGAACATACTTCATGAAGATAAACAGTAGAGTTTACATGCAATGAGTACTAAATTTCAACATCATATGACTGTTAAAGTTCAAGGACTAAATTGCAAATAGGGTAAAAACTTAGTGACTCAATTGCAACCGGGATGAAATTTCAATGATTTCTAGTGTTATTAATCTGCTGAACGGATGGATAAGTTTTTGTCTGTATGTGAACTTGGTGTGTTTGACGTCTTGTGTATTTTCCTGTATACATGAAAGTATTACTATAAGATGTAAATAAACTCCTCTAAGTCAATGTTGGCTACATGATACATGGGTATTGGTATTGGATATGTCCTCATTGTTTCTAAAAAATATTTAGTACCCTGTACCCCAAACTAGTAGGCATATTTACTGAATTAAATTACTCTCGAGCCCAAAAAAGTTCGGACATGTTTCCTCTAACCGAGCGCGAGCTTTAAGTTTCGACTCGTGGCTCGACTCGACTCGTTGACATAGTTAGGTAGTGGTTTCCATGTTTTGGTGGCTTTGGGGTGATGTGGTGGCGGCGGCGGTAGTACTCTTGGTTATGGTGAGATATTGACAGTGATGGTGGCACTAGAGGCGACGATTCATGTGGTGGTGGCATTGGTGGAGGCAATTAGATTTTGTTGGTTTTTGGGGTTTTTTTTTTATTGGCGGTGGTGTAGGTGGACTTTGATGCTGTGTGGTGGTGGATCTAGCGGTGTTGGCGGTGGTGAGGTGGTGGTTACAAACGATTGTGGTGCTAGCGGTGGTCGCAGCGCCGAGGTGTTGGTAGCGACAACGACGGTTGAGTAGGACCAATAGTGTGTGACCAATTCATTGAGTAATTTGTGACCAATATATAATGTGACCTAAAAAATGTGATTGTGACTTACAACTAAATTGTGGTTGAGAAATAATTTGTGACCAATTAATTTGATAATTTGTGACTTTTAAATAAGTTATGACTTATTAAATTTATAAATTGTGACCGTTAAATGAATTATAACTTATACACACTTTGATTTTGTGACCAATGAATAAATTGTAACCTATAAAAAAATTGATTTATGATCGAGAAATAAATTGTGACTTATAAGATTTTTGATTTGTGACCTAATAACTTTTTTTTTAAATTGTGATCGAGAAAAAATTATAATCAATTAATTCGAGAATTTGTGATCAAATTATATGGAATTGTTAATATATTTAATTAATTATTTCATAAATAAATTTTAATAAATATCTTATTTTTAAAAATTTTAAACCTAAAAGTGATAGTTAAACTCTTACATATGAATTTTTCAATTAAAAAAAAGGAAGTTTTTGTTAATTTGAACTTTCGCATTTAGCCCATGTTTGTCTACCATTATTTCAAAAAATTATTTATTATAGTAAAAATTTTCATCACACATTCACCCAATAAATTATTCTACGCACAAACCAATAAATTTACTTTACCTTTCAACCATACATTCTCAAAAAAAAAATATATATTTATTACTCTATTTTCTCCCAATAATGGGAGAGACACACAATAATCACAACAAACCAATTAACCAATAGATGAATCCTGACCGTTATTTAAAATTAAGATCCAGTTTCGTCACAATGCTAACTAGATTTTGTCAAACTCCAATACTTTGAATTGAGGGATTTACATGCCACAATTCCAACAAGCCATCATTCACGCCTTTCAATGCAGATTTTAATTTTTAATCCCGCGTATCGTACTTGAGAGCCAAATCGGTGTTCTGACCAAGTTATGTGGTGTATAAATGCAATTATTCCAAATTTATTTTATTCCTCGAATCGCCACTTCTGATTGCAAAAAAATCGTTTTCTTAAAATAATCGAATATCATACACAACGAAATTTAAATATACGAGCAAAACACGTAAAAGCAAATTAATAAAGTCAAACCATTATTTTAAAACATGGAGCATCCTTGTGTTGGAGTCCGAAATCTTTATTTATCATTCTGTCAAATCATATCCAATTACGCGACCAAGCATGCAATTAAGGTTGTCCATTTTTCGAAGGAAGTTGGTCATTATGTGATTTGTCAATTACGTCTTGCCCTCCCCACTTTCGCATGCGCTCTGATGTTTGCTCAACCTGCAATTTGTAGTTTCTCAGCACAATTGCAAATGGAAGATAATATTTTGATCAAAATGAAACTAAGAATTGCGAACTAACCCATGAAAGAAATCTTCCTAAAAAGTAAAAGAAACATTTACTCAATGACCAAGAGTTTTTTGGTTAATCTTAAAAATATTACTTTCAAGTAATTAAGTTGTAAAATAATTTTAATTGATTGGAAATGAGTGAAGTGGTTTATCAAAAGTAAGAAAAAAGTAAGTTGAGTGACTTTTTTACTAGAAAATATAGAAAAAAGTAGATTATTTTAAGCACGTTACAAAAAGTCACTTAAAATCCTAACACATTATACAAATAAATATGGAAAAAACATTCTCAGCAATGTAGAGAAACCATTAATACGAACCTCCGTGTTCCAGTTGGTTTTGTAAAGTACCAGCAATAGCAGCAGCGTCTGCAATCCTACTCCGGCTATCATACCGCCCCAGAGTCCCTATAAAGAAAACTAAATCATTAGAATAGCGAAAAAGAATTCCAATATAAATGAAGTTGAAATTTGAAATGATGAAATTTGGCGTAGGAGACTGATAAAGACTTTTTTTTAGATGAGGGGGGGGGAGTTCAGGCTGTTAGTTAAGGGATCGATGGCAGGCTGGATTCGGAGGACGAGTTATGCTTTTAAAGAATCGGGCCACTATTTTCTTGTTCTAATTATATCCAGAATCATTTAAGATGGAGGTTCAAGTAAATTTTACATACCATCACTCCAAAATTACCGACATAGCCAAGAACGTATCCGAGGGGAAGACCAAAAATGTAATAACAACCCAAGTTGATGTAAGCTACTAGAGCTTGCCACCCACCTCCAATGGCAACACCTGCATAATTAAGCCGGAAGAGCAAGGAAACATTATGAACGCGCCATTTTGATTTGCATAGACAAATACTTAAATCAAATAATCAGTACCTGATATCACGGGTTGGACGCTATTGAGAAGCATTGTAATTCCAAGAAGGCCCGAAAGGTGAGCAACTGCACGTATCAAATTCTCGCTATTTGTATAAATAAGACCTAAATAATTTCTTGTCGTGAGGACGATAATCATGCAAATAATCCCAATCAGGAGTGACTGAAAGACTGTGACATAGACAGAATATTTGGTTGCTCTTGGACGTCCTAAGCCAAGCTCATTTGAGACGCGAACACTGGAATATAAAAAGATTGGAAGTTGGAACCAAGGAATTGATATGATCGTAAGAAATAAAAAAAAAAAACATAGAACGAAATTTAAAAAAAAAAAAAAGCAACCATGATAAACAATATAACGAAATAAAAGTTATGAACTCTCCAGCACATTATTTTGAGGAGAATGTGATTTGAATTTTTGTTGGAAGATTACCTTAAATCGCAGTTCATGCTATCTAATCACTTCTCAAACTAGTGTTACATACTAAAAGCAGAGCTATCACTAACTGATATCATTTGGCCATATGAACGTGATAAACATAAATAGTCCTCTAAGCCGTCTGGATTCTTCAATCAATTAAGACGAAGAATATAAATGAATTTTCATAAGCACACTGAATTCCATTTCCTCTAAGGTTCAATTCATTTGGACGTACAACATTTTCCGGGCACAAAGTTTTTTCAAAGAAAATGTTCTGAAGTGAAAAATATTTCTGTGTAGTGACAATATAGATGGCACAGGGCGGTGGATGGAAATTACTAGAAAACGACTGTATTCAATTCAAGTTATAATCTAGCTTATTTTAAAACAAAGTAAAAAGTATCGATAAGCGTACGTCATTTGGCCTTTTACCTTATAGCGGCATTAACTCCCATGAATGCCATGGATTCCCACCCATTAATGCTCATGCTGACAGATTACACCAAAAGAAAATATTAGCATCTTAAAAGAAATTGAGAATACAAAAAATAAGGCTTAGAGTACATAAGATTACAATTTCACCAAAGTTGAAATGGTAAATGATGAGTACAAATTCAAGTGACTTGTCAAATAACAATGATAGAACGCTTGTAGATTTATATGCCTTGAATTATCAATGATAAATTATTTTTGTACTCTATCAAAGTGATGAATAAACTTAAATTGATGACTGTTCATTGAAGAGAGCTCGTGAAATTTGAAATCCCAACTTTTAAAATCACTATGATTTATAGGAGTATGTAAAAAATGACTTAAACTAACCAAATAGAAAGGGAACCAACTGCAGTTACGGCATTGCCAAGATGTCCAGCGAGTACTACGATGCTCATCATATACCAGACCTCGAGGCATAGCATGATGGCAGATTCAAGGGAGAGTCTCACAAAGGCCCATAAATCCTTAAATGCGAACCATGAGAATCCCTTCCAACCATCCTTGCACCAACCAACCACATAACCAAATTGTGCTAAGGCCATAATCCAACTTGCAAGGTCCAATGCTGCAGCCGCACCAGTTGCCCCCCAGCCAAATGCTTGAATAAAAAGCCAACATAGAAAAACTTGTGAAACCAATACCAAAAACGATATCCAGGCAAGTGCGGCAACTTTACTCTGGGCTTGAAGAAACTTCTGAGCTGGGAAACTGATGGCAAGGGAAAACAATTGAGGGATAACCTGAAGCGTATATACCCCTGCAAGATTTGCTATGTCATCCTCCTGTCCAAGTAGCTTCAGAATTGGGGTCGCAAACAAGTATAGTGGCAACACGAGGACACAAGTGATGGTTAGGATTACTATCGAGCGTTGCATGTAAATACCAAGCATGTGAATTTGTCCAGCGCCAAATGCCTGACCGCATAGCGTCTCAAGGGCACTCCCCATACCGAACTAGACATAGCAAAATAAGGTGACATTTGTGCAGTCATGTTAGATCGCTGTTTAAACCATACTTAGGAGTGTTTAAATTGGATTTAAGTAATTATAAGTTGTAGATCCGACGGAATGTATGAACAATAAATTGGTAGTAGTTTTTAATCCTACAGAATGTATGGTCTATATCACAAGAACAAATTCAGAAAACTTGAATTGTTTAATTTACGGGTTTTGAAACGCTTTCTTTTTATCAGATCTTCAGCTTCAAGATTATTTAGGATGAACTAGATAATCAAAAGAAGCAAGTGGTTCGGTGAAAATCACGCCTAAACCCACTCGAACTCCAATTCCTACACTATAAATTGAGTCTTACAGATTACACAATTACAAGGAACTTACACAAGATCCTTTCAGAATGTATCTGCCAACGCAGTCACGTAATTTATATCAAATTCATTTCCAACAACCCTTTTTTCTAGCAACATAGCTGGAGCAATAAATCAGACTATTATGCTAATTGCTACCCAATCCAACCCAAATAATAAGGTGGCAAACATCTAGGTCTTCAATTTAAGATGACATATCTAGTCTAGCTAGATAGATAGCCTTAATCTAGAAAATGAATCATTCAGAATCCCAGAAATGTAAAAAAACATTGAGTAATGTGATTCATCAAGGGCGATGACAAACACCCATCTACGTAGCCACAGAGACACTTATTTGTCAATTATAAATAACAGTATTCATAATTTGTTTTATTTAAAACCAAGAGATATATTTGGCGGTGGTGGTTGGGGGGTGGAGGAGGGGCTAACCAGGAGGCCAAAAGAGAAGGTGCAGATAACGGAGAGAGTGATGGAAAAGGCAGAGAGTTCAATATCTCCAAGATGGCCAACAAACATGTTGGTGACAGAGTAAGTTCCATACTGGCAAAGCACTTGAAACACTATCGGGCCGCCTATTCTCCATAACTTCACTGTCTCTATGCAGAAAACACTCCACCATGCACTAAGCCCCTTTATCGGCAGGTAGTCGCCGTTCTCTCCGATGACCTCTAACTTGTTGTCAGAGCTCCTATCAAGCAGCGGCGTCGCTTCCATATCGCGGTGGATGGACATAGTTGAGGAGACAAGAAGGGAGTATAAGTGGTGGAACTCGGAAGTTTTTAATACAGTCGAGCCTTATCTTTAATCTAAGCAAAACGTTATCAAATGACAAAAAAAACAAATTTTCTGTCTCTAGCATGGAAGCTAGTCGACACCTATGAGTACAAAGTCGAATAATTTTTACATGAAATTGCACATAATATTAATAATTTTCATATTCATGTATTTAGTTAATTTTATTACTTTACGTCACATCAGCTATCACATGCCATCATTTCCACTTTGTATGCATTGTTCCTGTTTTAGCCTATTTGATAAGAATTAAAATTTTAATTTTAATTTAATTTAAAATCAATAATTAATTTTAATTTTTCGTCGGTTTGAAATGTTTTTTTTTATTCAAAATACACTTTGAAATAGTATTTTAATGAAAAATATATTGTTAAAAAATAAAATTTTTTTTAACAATATATGTCACCAACTTTTATCAATATTTATTAAAAATCAAATTTTAACCCTATCAGGGACAATATATTATTCCAGCCTTTTAGAAATTTTATTTTTTTCAATTCTGTGGTGTCAACTGGTTCCTTCGTTGCTCCGCCCATAATTGGAGCTCGTTGGATTAAGTGGAAAACTGTTGGTAACGTAATAGGAAAATCCTAAAAATGATTAAACCAGCTTTATGTTCAATGGCTTTAAGTTAGGTGTTCAGAGATCGAGACATTCAATGTGCTGAATTGTAGAACGTGCAGGATTGAATATAAAACTAGGGAAAAATGAACACACTGAAGATAAGATCATGTTTTGCGACTTAAATGGGTTCACATCGATTGGAATAAGTCTATGTTCGGGTGGTTTAAAAAATAGATTTTTATAGAAATTAATAAAATGTGCGGTTAAAAATTAGTTAAAATTCGTGAATTCTGTAAAATATGAAATTGAAAATAAATTTGAAAAATAAATGAATTTTAAGAAATAGAGACAAAGAAGAACTACATAAGTAAAACTTTATGCGTGTTATTTTTGTTTGTATTTTTTTGTCAACAATTTCTAGAAATTATGTGGATTGTTTTACTTCATACTTTTATTAATAATCTTTTTTTTTTTTTTTATGTCTCTTGTGTTTTATATTTTTTATTTTTGTGTCGCGATAATCTATAGAGAGCATTTTTTATTTTTTATTTTAAGTCTGTTTTATATTTTTTTGGTTGCCGTGTGATAATCCATAGAATTCAATTGGATTGTTCGTCGAATAATTCCCATCTTCACAACAAATTGAGAAAATTTATAACACAAAAAATATAAAAACAAGGAACGTGGGGGTGGATCAAGCTTGAGTGGTGGTGTGAATGCTAGTTGGACGTCAGGTTCGGACCGTTCGTTGAATTACATGAAAGCAATAACTCAATTACATTGATTTATGTGTCGAAAATAGTAAGACGCTGTTTGAAATCCATTTTGGGTGAAAAAAATTTTGGAATAGTAATTGATGGAAGATTGTGTGGTTAAAAAGTAAGAAAATTTTTTAGATTTATGTGTAATATTATTTTATTGATAGAATGTGTGGTTAAAATGAAGAAAGAGAAAAAAAATAAAAAATAGCATAAAAAAAAAATGGGTGTCATACAGAGGCCAAGAGAAATCGCTTTTTAACTTTTTAGGATGCCATGCCAAATAAATGTCAGTCAAACGACCAGGGGCGGACCGGGGTGGCCTGGGGCACGTGCCTCCTAGATTTTGATTTTGATTTTTTTTTTTTTAAAATAAAATTATATTTGGTATTCGATTAAAATCTAAATTTTAATCTAAATCAAAGTTACAATTAATTTTAATA
>CAIGRN010023381.1:0-19670 GCA_903798345.1 Fraxinus anomala
TCGTCGGAGTTGGAATAATTGTCGGAATAGGAGCAGTCGTCTGAATACTGGTCGAAATCAGAGCAGTCGTCGGAACGGTCGCCAGAACAGTCACTGGAATAGTCGGCGGAACGATCGTCGAAATCGGAGCAGTCATCGAAACGATCGTCGGAGCGGCAAGGGTGATAGAGGTGGGGTGAGTTTTATATATATATATATATAATTTCTGAAATTTAAAAGTCATTTTTCTTATTTTTGAAATAGTGTATAATTAAAGTAAGATTTATGAATTTTTTCCTAAAATTAAACCCCTTAGTTATGAAGTTTCTTTAAGTACATAGCTCCACGTGTAAATGGGCTATTGCAAGCCCATTTAGTCAAACCAGTTATAATCGTGGAGGGCCAAAATTCGATTTGAGACGGAAGCCATAAACTGTCGAGTAGTTGACATTCAAGATCGAGAGTGAGAGGAAGAGAGAGGGAGAGAGATGGGGGCGTTGACGACAGCGCTGATAGCAATTGCAGGGGTAGTGCTGGGTTGGATAACCATAGAAATAGCCTGCAAGCCCTGTCTAGAAAAGGGTCGGGAAGGCATTGATCGAGACCTCAACCCAGATTACGACCCTGATGATGCTACTGATCGAACAATTTACGCCCCTTTAAATCCAGATCCACCTACCAATCCTGAGCTGTCTGATGATGCCACTGCCTCTTCTACTATCACCAAGGCTGTTTGATTTTGCTTACATTGGGGGTCTCCACTGTTGGGTACTGCTATAACTTTGAAGTTTCTTGTTTCCCTTTTCTCGAGTAGTCCATGGTATTTGATTTACCAAATATATTTGCTTTGTTTTTATGGTTAATGGGAAGAAAGTGAAGGGAAATGAAGAATTGTTGGGGTTCTTTATGTATGTGTTTGTTGGTAATGTTATACCTTCAAAACTGTTATTTTGCTAATGCCTAATAGAACGAAATTTGTATTGAATTCGATTCCGTATCTATGCTGCTTTTAAGTTTGTGCTCAAAACTGATTGATGTTTTATGTGGAATACAAGGATTGAATAATAAGAATGTGTCGAAGGTGATCATTTTAGTGTGTGTGTGTATGTATGTGTATTTTGTTTAATTTATTTGTTAGATTATTCGCTTGATTGTTATGCTTCTGTAGATCTTATGTAACTAGTGCTTTTCAAATTGTTTGTATAATTGTGCAATGTGTTTTCGATAGTTGAGAAATGTTTTTGTTTTCAGTTTAGTTATACTTAGAGGTGTGGAGCAAACTGCCCTACCCAGGGTTCAATAATTTCTTTCGAGTTTTGAATAATTAGGATTTTTTTTTTCTCAAGACATGAAAAGCGAAACGAATTTTGAGCTGCATTCCACCTATCTCTAAATCATACCTTTTTCTGTTTAAATGACAACAAAAATTATATTGTGGATCTTTGGGCATGTGTGTGACTTAAATGATCATGGCTTAGTATGTTGTTACATGTAGGTGTTTTTAAATCATATGAACTACCTACGAGAAGTCAAGAAAGAGCTACTCTGTATTAGCTGAGTCAAAACATCATACCCTCCAAAAGATTTATCTTCTCATTTAGCAGGCCGGACCTCTATTCAGGCCAAGCCTACCATTACTGATGCTTAAATTATATTCATGAGTAAACCACTTTTTCTTCAAACCTTTGTGCTCGTGCTTGTTTGGATTCATGGACACTTCAAATTATGAGGTTATACTTACTTCCATTCGTGGTTTTACAGTATCTAGAAAATTTCCCATGTTTTCAAAGATTCCACCTAGATCCACAGTTAGTTATCGATGGATCAACAACTGAGATCTGTGTGGGGATCTCTTTGCTTTGCCACATTCTACTAAGTTATTAAGCTGACTCATGTTTCATTAAACTTATTTCTGTGACAGGGTAATGGGACTAATTTCTACCCAACTGATAGATTATTAGTTTATTATGAGATCAAACATAACAATTTCACCCTGGATGTTTTGTGTGCTTAATTGCTGGGGTCTTGAATTCTTGTGGAACTACATTAGGGTTAAGTATTAAAAGACATAGGAGTAACCAGTAAGTTCACAAAACTTATTGGTAAAAATGTAATTATCCCTTCTTATGTGAAACATGCAATTATCCTCTTTGTTCAATCTTAATTTTAGGCACGTAATTAAAACTCTTATTGTAAATCAATGCAGGCCCAGATAAAAAATAAAATAAAAAATCAATTTCAGTCAAGATGATGATACATCCTCAGAGAAATTAATGGGACATAGTTTGCACTATTTCTTTTTTCTTTAGTTTTAATACTGTGATCCATGTTTCCATATTTTAAGCATCTGGGAAGTAAAATTTTCTTTTTCTCTGCCGTTTCCCTTCCCTTGGAATTAGTTTTGATAATGATTTAAAGCTTATGCTGTGAAAAAAATCATCGAGTTAGAATTATTCTACTAGATAGATCCTTATTCACCAGAGATAAGGATTCAAATGCTAGTTTGAAAGTTGGTTGAGTGTCTTTGACCTATTTGATTTTATATATTATAAAGAGAGGAAGGATGTTAAGAAATGGTTAAATGAACATTTGAACTCTTGCCCATCTAGCCAGATCATCAGATGTGAATGACTAATATGTCAATTGTCTCATTCTTGAGGTATACTTGCAAAAACTTGGTGTAACGTGTGGATATGATCACTTATGTTGAAGATACAGTTTTTAGCATGTGTTATTTTCATAACCCTGTACTCAAGAACGAGAAGTTTTGTTGGAAGGATTGCATAGTACAGGTATAAAGGAAAGAAAAAAACAAAAGACATGCTTATTATAATACAGTACTTTTGTTGAAGACCGACGAGATTGCTATGATACCACTTGTTAAGAATTATGTATTTCTCCGATCCACTTGTTGTAATTCAGGATTGAAATATCGAAGTTGTATGGTAAAATATGAAATATATGATCGTAAGCAAAATAATAATAAAAGACAATAAATATGACAGTGGAATTTGAAAATTTTATTGACTCATGAACAATAATGGAGAAATATACAATTGATATAATGTTTTAGTAATCATTGAGGCTAAACTATTATATATTCTCAAAACCTCTCTCATAAATTGTAAAGAAGAGCAAAGTATATATAGGCAACTATGTAGGACGACGTCCAAACCTTAAGAAATGAATTGTAGTCGAAGTAGAATGTCAAAAAAGTGTTAAAATGTAGAAAGAGCATGGGTCGAATAACCCTGTCGCTTGAGCAATAAGATAGCGACAGGTTCATTGCTCGAGCGTCAGGCGGGTGACAGGCGAGTAACCCTCTTTTTCTTTAACTTCATTTGCCCTTAAAATGCTACCTCGTGTATAAATGATAGATACTCCTTGCTTACCTATAATATTGTTGGGCTAGACATAGTTAAAAAAAAAGGTTATTTAGGATTCTTCATAAACGACACTCACCTATAATATGCCTCGAATCTCACGATATGTGATGCTTTCATAAAAATGCCTCAAAGCATACTCTGTGAGCACCATATGTGATGCTTACACCTCAAGGAGACTGAGGTGTTCGCAGTTCGTACCTATGTCTTTCATGTTTTGGGCTTTTATTATTTGCCTCAGCTCTATGGGCTAGCTTTTTTCTAAGTTAAAATGTTTTAAGGATCCTTTTATTATCTTTTTGTGCCTTTTCAAGAAGAAAATACAATTACTAGATTTCTAAATTGTTTATACTTATATTTGTATATTACAATTTTGTTTTGTGACTATTAATTCGAAAACTTATATTTGCTACTTTAATAATCTATTTTAAGTTCGCTTTACATCAGCAGCTAATGTTTGATGGTTTTGCATTGAAATTTGTGTGTTTTATACTAACTGTTCAAGCAATCACTCGTTCATTTATAAAAAAATTATGACTTATTATAAGTTACATAATTAAACATAGCTCGAAAAAATGCCTATTTGAATTTGAAACATTTAGTCATCTGTAGGATAGATAATTTTTAGATCCCACGAGGAAATTACAAGTCGATTAGAAAAAAAAAAAGACTTCATAAAATTTACGAGAAATCTCTCAAGTGGAAGAGGAGAAGATCGAATGGTAGTAGAGGCTTGGGTATATTCTTGGAGTACCTGTCTTTTCTCAATCCGGAGGTCGCAAAAAGCTCATTAGAAAACCAATTGCTCATTTTATTTTTAAAGATAATGTTATTCTTCAAATAATTATTCAACTTGCACATCCAAAATCTTTTTTCTACACATAATGAATCAATGGTTAGTACGCTAAACTAAAGACGTCCAAAATCAATATCTTATAATTGAATATGATTAGTGAAAAGAAATATTTGATTACATTCGTCAATTATTCTGATCAATTTCATCTAAAAGATTCGTCTAATGTCGCTTCACGTAACTACTTTGTGTAATAGATATTTTCTTTACATGAGTAAAGATGTCGTTTGAATTTATTGACAATTGCAAAGAAAATTTGGAGTGGTGATTTATACCAAACTTTCTTGATTTTGGAAGTTATTTACACGTTTAATACACTTCTAAAAGAGAATTTTTAAACAAAATTAACACGATTCCTTAGACAAAAAGTCACCATAATCTACTTTTTGCAAATTAAATCGTTAGGTAAAGTTGCTATGCATAGTAAACGAACCTCATTCAGCAGTTTAATTAGGGCACGTTTGGCAGGATTTTTGAAAACTCAAAACCTACTTTTGAGATTAAAAATTTATTTTTGAACGTAATTAGATAATTTTTTAGAAGTATTTTTCCGTAACTAGAAGAACTTTTGAAATAAGATGATTTAAGTTGGAAACTCCTCTATAAAACGGACCCATAATATAAACATTTCTCAATCTCCTTATTTTCTTTCTTTTTAAGGTGGTATGGGATTCTCTTTATTTGGAGAATGTACATTAGGTACGGATAGCATTAAAACCTGTCAAAATCTTGGGCACGAGCTTGAAAATTAAAACCGGAATGGACTATTCAAGGAAAAATAAATAAATAAAATTAAGTCTGGTAGGGATTAAAATTATATTTTTAATAGATTTTGATAAAAATTAATAAAATGTATGGTTAAAAGGTTGTGGAATCCAAAACATACGTAGTTGAAATTAATTGTTAAATTTGACTTAAATTAAAATTTGATTTTTCATTCGTACCAAATAGGGAACATGCTTGCGTGTAGCCTTCACTAAACCAAGGTTATTGATTTGACAAAGATAAACAATTGGAGGGGAAAGAATGACAAGTAAATAAGGCCCTCAATTTAAGAAAAAAGCTATCTTTTTCACTTGATGGAATTTAAGAAAAATCTCTATTCACGAAGTTAACCATCAAACTCAATTTTAAACACCTATCATTTCATAAGACCCACAAACTACTACTCGTATATCTACCACTTATTTTTATGAGATTATAGTTTTAACAACTTATAATGAAAGCCAAACAGGCACAAATTGGAAATTACATCTTCTACATATTATTCATTAAGAAATGGAAAATAAACTAAATATTCATTATTAATCAGTTTGTCTAAAATATGTATTAAATTTATTGAATATATATGTTTTGGATTTTATTTGAGTTCATATAAAAAATATATATATAAAATAGGAGAATTGCCCCGACTCTCTCTTATGTTTGAATTGACTATAATTAAAAGGTGGAAAGGATCGAGTATTACTTGTTGCAATATTAGTCAATCCAAAAAGCAAATTAAATTTCTCTAGCCAATCTGGTTCATGTACGAGGACAGAAATTGGCCAGCTTTTCTTGAGAAGAATCGAAGGAACAAGAAGACACGATGTTCTTAGTTATATGGGGCGATCAATTCTTGTGTTGGACCATCTAGTCTAGAAGTTTAAATAGTGAAAATAAAATATTTATTTAATTAAATTTTTATCTTGAACGCGCTCTTCATATAGGTCAAATTCATTTTTTTGAATTCTTAAAAGTGACAGTTTTACTTCTCAAAATTGGGTTGATGAGACTACACGGTTGACTCCATTGTCCCAACTTTGAGTGCTCCAGCATCGATAGCAGAATGGGAAAAGCATCTAGATTCAGTTGCATTTATCTAGATAATCTTGCACTCTCTTTCTCTCTACAACGAGTTTAGCCATCGAAAGTGGCTTCATCCTACCAAATATACCTTATATAAACACATTTTCTACCAATTCAAGGCAACAAGAAAGTAATAAGAGAATAGTAATTGATATGAACGTCAAAGGGATACACATTTATTTATGTATATTATGTGGCCAACAACCTAGTCGCAAATTAAAAGCAATTAGAATCGTGATTTTCTTAAACGTTGGCAATTAGAATCGTGATTTTCTTAAACTCAAAAATTTATAAAGAATCTTCCATTAAAAGAAAAAAAGATTTCTTGTCAACTATGCAATTTCTACCTTGTCTCAAACGAAATCAAGACTTTTGTGGTTTATCCCTTTACATGTGCCAAGAAATGCAATTAATCCCATTAAGTCCTAACTCAATTTCTCTTGCTTCTTTGACCAATGTATTAAAAAGTTAGTTCGTTTCATATTGTTAAACCTTTTTCCCTTTACCTAATCCATTAATGTTTTACTCATGCTTGAGAGTATCTAGAAGAGATAGACCTCTAAATAGTGAGCTTTGTGATACCAAAAAGATTTAAAGACCATAATTATTGAAGGTTGGAAGAAACATGAAAATACAAATCAAATTAAGTCATATGAAAGATTTCACACGTGCTTGAAGACTTTGAAAAAAAATAGTCCATATAAAAAAAAAAAATCCATGTTCCACTACTCTGCCCCTTGTCACATTTTAATGAGAGGTGCTACTTCTCCCGAGATTATATATCGAGTAGGGTCCGTCGGGACTACCAGTTTTGTCCTATTTTAATTGTATCATCAACCATTCTCAACTTGATATCATTTTGTTAACATACTATGAAGTTATTTTTTATTAATACAATGACATGACCTTTAATGGAACGTGGCATTCATGCTAGTACCAACACCAGCCACTTCAAGGATCATTTCACAACCAATGTCTAACCATTTTTTGAGATCGAACTAATAAAATAAGAGAATTATCGAGACACACAAAAAAACATATATGGCTCTAGCAATGAAAAATTAGTCGCTAATGCCAAAGTCTCCGTCACACTGAAAGACATCGCGACAAAAAGTCAAAGGTGAATGTTATCGACATAGAGCAATTTTCGTCAACCACATTATAAAAATCATCCGATAGAAAATTTTGTAGGCAACTTTTGAGAGTGTTAGCGTCGTTATTTGGTGAAATTGAACAATAAGTCTAAATTAAAGAGAGTAGTCATCAACGAATTAAATCGTGTTCTTTTGTCGGATGCTGGTTGCAACTTGCAAGTCTCTCTATTTAATATATTTTTCCAAGTTTAAGCTATGTTTACATCCACAGACATATCAACATTCCCAGACATAAACAAATTAAATTCTGGAAATATAATGAAGAATGTCACATGATTTGCATTCCGTTTATCGGGCATATTGCTGGCTAGTTAGTGTTGGTTACTTTCACCAAAAAAAAAAATATTCTCCAATTTGCCTACATTAAAGATTCGTTAATGTTAAGTGCTTATTTTTATTTTATTATATTAAGGATCCACTAGTCTTTTGGAATCAAGCAGATATGAAGAGAAAATATCTAAGAAAATTTATTTCGTTCACATGTGAATTCATGTGCAAAATTGGATGAATGAATTCTAGTTATTGATTATGTTTCAAAATCTATAAATAAAACTTTGCCTATGAACAATCCACCCATGGGCATTGACTCGTGTCCTAGCTAGTGGGACTACTTTCTTTTAATCTATTTTATTGAAGTTTTAATTCAATTCAACCTCACTCTTTTTGGGTCGATATGAAATTCCCGTTCAGACTTTAACTTAGTACACTTGACTTTTTAACAAAAAGCGTGTTCCTCTCCAATTTTTTAAGAAATTTTTCTTCGATTTTATTAAGTGTTTCTTGGACCATGTTATGCTAATTATTAGTGTAGTATGGGTTTGGGAGAATATTAGACTTATTAAGTGTATTAGGTCACCTTAATAATCCTACACATACATTACTGGATGATACGACGAAGAGAGGTTTCACTGACGATCTATCTATGCGTCGAGTTACATTGAGGTTACAATCATTCTCTATATTATGCACGGATTGAGAGATTTAAAATTTAAAACTAACATTATAGTCTTCTTTATTATAGTGAAAATTGCTGATACAAGTATAAGATAATGCAAACAAATTTTTTCCCAAAAAAATCCAGGTTTCTTTTGTGATGTAAAGCTTATCTTTTAATTAAAACTCACCTAACACAAATTATTTTACATGCTAATCAATTCTCCTTCAATTTGCCAACTGCCAAAAGGTCCAAACATAATTCAACCTGAGCTGATTCCCATGTTCTTGAGACAAAAAACTAGATCATTGCAAATACTAAGCATGTGCACTGGTCTGTGCTGTTCCATTTATTTTGGGTACATCGGAAACTCGATTAAACAGAACTGGACAGTATAATAAAAGAGAAAACGAAATTAATTTTTTTTTCCCTTTATACTATCGAGTCGTGTTTGTGTACTTGCAGCTCTTTTGTCACTTGTCAGTAAAAACTAAGCCTCGTTAGTCTTCCATTATTTCAAAACGTTATTTGCTACAGTAAAATTCACCATCACATATTCACCCAATAAAATATTCCACACACAAATCAATAAAGTTACTTACCATTTCAACCACACATTCTTCAAAAAATACTATTCATTACTCCATTTCTTCTATAATAATAGGAGACAAACACGCACTAAGTATAACCTCTGATAAATTTGACTGTCTTTCTTAATTTATAATATAATTATTATACTATAATTTATGTCACTAATTATGGTATGTGATTAATAAAATGTTTAGTGGTGTGTACATATATATTATTGATCGTGGGTTCATCTTCCAACGGCCGAGCCAACATCAATAACTAACCAACTTCTGCTAATGCATATATAAATTACAAAAGATCAAAGATTATTGGTTAATGCGATTAAAATAATAGCCATACGAAAAATGCATGCATATAATTGTCACCTTGTTGTGTTTAATAGCGGCTTTTGAATAAAAAAAATAAGAACACGCGTATTTGTGGATAAACCCATAGTCGTGCTTTAATTTCCATGAAATGACAAGTAGGGCACGCTCGGCATCTGTATTACATGTGATTGGGGCTAGACCGTAAAATGGACAAGATTTAACTTTGTGCACGTTTGAGTTGGATTAAAATCTGATTTTAATTCAAATCAAAGTCAAACAATCAATATTAACCACATCTTTCTTGTATCTCACATATTTTCAATCACACATTTCAAAAACTTTTATAACAATTCACTAAAAATCTAATTTTAATTCTCACCAAATATCCTCATGAAGAAGAAATTATGTTGGAAGAATGAACAAACCACGAAATTATAGTTGTACATCCAAATTATGAAAACTACGTTCGTTTTTCGTTGTAAATTTCTCTCTTTCACACATTTTATATCATGTCTAACGCTCCAACTCTTAAATTCCTTTATATATTATAGAAATAGTGTAGTGACGAACATTAAAACATGGAGGGCCTAATGGCCCCTAGAATTCCTAGTCGACTTACTGCATGCAAGTAGTTGTGCACTGAAATAAAAAAATGTACGTTACGATTAGACTACAGATAATCCATTAAAGTCCACTTGTTCGTTAGGAGTTGACTTTTAATCCCATAATCTGTGAAGCGACAGGATGAGCACTTTGAGCAAAAGCTTTAGTGGCATTGAGATAAGCCACTAATTATATACTTTTCGTACACATATTCATTTATCATTTGGTAGTGCGAGCTTAACAAGGAACATATACATACATATTTATATATGTATAGAGTTATACATGCCTGTTACGCGTTGTTGCTTGCATAATCTGTGGGCGAAAATAAGCACTTTTTTGGTTTATGATGGACAAACGGATAAGTAAATTATAATTAGATGGTAGAGTCGGCTCTTTCTCAAGATGGAATATTGGAACGCATATGCATCAATAAAGGTATCACTTTGCGACCATTTTAGCTTTGATGGAAATTGGAAGGACAGCAAAACGTACAAGATATTATACATAATGTGTCCTGCGTTGGTGGAGATTAAAATCAAAGTTTTAATAAATTTTGATAGAAGATGATAAAAAAATTTATTTTTAGTTACACCAAATAAGGACTAAATATTTCTAATATTTCATCAATAAATGTACTATGCGACCAAAAGAAGTCTATTTTGAGAATAAGACATTAGTTTCTTGTTATTTTATTAATATTAACAAATATTTGTCTAAACATTTTTGTTTCAAAGAGAAGATGGCATCCAATTACACACATATATATCCACTATTAGTGAAATCTCAGATGTCATCAATGACATTAGGTTTATCATTTGTCCTAACATAGAGATATAAAAAAATAAAAAGTCTTCATGCCAGTTTTGCCTTTCGACTTACCCAACCCTGTTTCTCAATTCGATTTAGGACCGGCTACTAAATAAGTTAGGGACCATGTTCCAAGAAGTTCCATTCGTTGAGAACAAGTAGTGCGATTGACTCAAGACCATGGTGGTTTGTATGTCAAAAAAGACGTAAAAGACTCGGCTTTTTGATAAAGAGAAAAAGAAACTTGTAGTGTCCAATTTATTCAATACGGAATCTTATCAACCATCATTTTCATTCTTCTTTTCTAAGAAGGTCCCTGAAGCACTGGTGATCAATTCTTTCGGCCGTGTGGACCGCTGCTAAAAAAAACCCAAATTGGACGGCATGAAGCAACTTTTTAATGTATCCCAATGAAGGGCTGCTATATTTTTTGTATTGTTTCATTGGACTGTCAGCAACAATGGCACAAACTGTATGATTGATAGATTAACAGTTAGACGAGCATGTTTAGTACATGATTGAACAGAAAATATAGACAGATATTATTACCTTATTACAAATGAAAGGAGCGGGCAGAGACAAGAGTGGTCATACATTTTTTGCAGAGGAAAAAGGCAACTTCAGACTACAATAATCTTGGGATCATAATAAACAATGTCATGTGTTTGGTTGGAGGGTAGCCTGACATGGTGTTGTATTGTTGCTATTGAATTGTCGTGTGAGACGATAATTATCGTCTAGATTGAAAGAATTAAAGAAGCCAAACGTAAAAGGATTGTGAGTTATTCGAGTCAAATTCATTTCAACATATGAAAGAGTCTTATACGACATAATTTGCATTACCGTGTGATCATACATGTTGAGTTGTTCAAAGACTAAATATTCAAAAGACAAAACATAGTAAATATTGAGATGTTAAGATGAATGTACATGTGGTCAAATACGATAAAAAATGAGAATATATATACCACAAACATAGACATTGCTTGTTGAAGCTATATTGATTGTCAAATGGAGGATTCCGTATGATTTTACATCTTTCACTAAGTTTAATAATTAACTTTAAATTTATTGTCTGACAAAATTAATATGTCGTCCTATTTTCTTTGGAGTTGACTATTTTAATTAAGACTTGGAGAAAAAAAGAAAGTAATGGACCACTAATTTCACTACCCTTTAATTCTAAATCTTATTGGTTCTTAATCTAAACCCACCCTCCAATTATATGTCACCTTTTTGATTTTCAACCCCACACCTCCACTATCTATGTCTCTATTTCTTATAGCTATATAGGCAGACCAGACCATTTATATTTGTCATGTCACATGTCATACTAATATGAATACATAGTTTGTTTTTAAATGTCATTCCCAAGTGCCCTTCCCACGAATATACCACGTGGTCTTCTAGTACATGTCT
This sequence comes from Fraxinus anomala, assembly GCA_903798345.1. Lineage (NCBI taxonomy): Eukaryota > Viridiplantae > Streptophyta > Magnoliopsida > Lamiales > Oleaceae > Fraxinus > Fraxinus anomala. Next base: position 11,883 of record CAIGRN010023381.1, read on the forward strand.
AAGGTGGACCTCGTAACCCTCCCACACCGAAATTTTCTGTGTCTATTTAAATTCCATTTTCTCTTCTCACTTCTCCCCCCAAAATTCACTTATTCTTCTCTCAAATTCTGGAGATAAGGAACCAAATTTTCTGCTTATTTTTCTCTTCTATTAGTACAACGTTGACATAAACAAACTCAAGATTATGGCTTCTTCCATGGCATATACAAACACAAATTTGTACACTAAAATGACGAGAGAGAGGATTCACTGTGCTTTGAACTCTCCTTCTGTACTCACTTTCCCAAAACAGCCCTTGCAAACAGGTGTAATTACACCGACGAAGAAGAAAACAACTCACCCTCCGGCGCCGCCGGAGCCGCATTGGAATATAATACAGAAAGGGGCGGCAAAGGCTTTAGATGCTGTGGAAGCCGCCTTGGTGTCACGTGAGTTACAGCATCCACTCCCTAAGACTGCTGATCCGCGTGTTCAAATTGCTGGAAATTTCGCACCTGTGGCGGAGCAGCCGGTGAAGCATGAACTTACTGTCACTGGAGTAATCCCGGAATGCATAAATGGAGTTTATGTGAGAAACGGTGCTAACCCTTTACATGAACCTGTCGCCGGCCACCACCTTTTCGACGGCGACGGCATGATCCATGCAGTGACCATTGACGGTGGCAACTCGGTGAGTTACGCTTGCAGATTTACAGAAACACAAAGGCTGACTCAAGAACGTGAATTAGGCCGGCCAGTGTTTCCCAAAGCCATCGGAGAACTTCACGGCCACTCTGGCATCGGCCGGCTGCTTCTCTTCTACGCCCGAGGCCTATTCGGGCTAGTTGATCACAGCCAAGGCACCGGAGTAGCCAACGCCGGTTTAGTTTACTTCAATCAGAGACTCTTAGCCATGTCTGAAGATGATCTTCCCTATCAAGTGCGGATCAAATCCTCCGGCGATCTCGAAACAATTGGCCGATATGACTTTGTACACCAATTGAAAAGCACCATGATCGCTCACCCCAAGATTGATCCTATCACTGGTGAGCTCTTCGCTTTAAGCTACGACGTCGTTCAAAAACCATATCTCAAGTACTTCAAATTCTGCACCGACGGAAAGAAGTCACCGGACGTCAATATTCAGTTGGATGTTCCGACGATGATTCATGATTTTGCGATCACTGAGAATTACGTCGTAATTCCCGACCAGCAAGTGGTGTTCAAGCTTCAAGAATTGATTAAAGGTGGCTCCCCGGTGATTTACGACAAGAACAAGAAATCAAGATTTGGGATTTTATTAAAGAATGCTAAAAATGCTACGGATATTACATGGGTGGATTGCCCGGAGACCTTTTGCTTTCACTTATGGAATGCTTGGGAGGAGCCAGAGAGTGATGAAATCGTCGTCATTGGTTCTTGCATGACTCCACCAGACTCGATTTTCAACGAATGCAACGAAAATTTGAAGAGTGTTTTGTCGGAAATCCGCCTGAATTTGAAGACCGGTGAATCGAAAAGGCGGCCTATCATTCAATCCTCAGAACAAATCAACTTAGAAGCCGGTATGGTGAACCGGAACCGGCTTGGTCGGAAAACCAAGTACGCTTACCTTGCGATTGCGGAACCATGGCCTAAAGTTTCAGGATTCGCTAAAGTCGACCTCTCGACTGGAGAAGTTCAAAAATTCATCTATGGTGATTGTAAATACGGGGGCGAGCCGTTCTTCGTACCAAAGGATTTGACTTGTGACGATGAAGACGACGGGTATATTCTTTCATTTGTTCACGACGAAAAGACATGGAAATCCGAGCTGCAAATTATAAATGCCATGACTTTACAATCTGAAGCCTCTGTAAAGCTTCCATCAAGAGTCCCATATGGGTTCCATGGGACATTCATAAGCTCAAAAGACTTAGAAAATCAAGTGTAGTACATATATGTATCTATATATGTGTGTATATGCACTTATGGAGGAGGGATAGGCCAGAGGGATCGTAGATTAGAAAAACGTCCCCGGATTCTTCTTTCAACAGCCGTTTCGATAAAAAAAAATTCTGCTTTTCTTAGGGTAGATTTTACTGATTATTACTGTGCTTTTTAGGAGCCAAGCTCGTAGCTTTGATGTTCGTAGAGTCAATGAAGCTCAGCTGGTTTATGTTTCTTTTTGCGTTCTACCCTTTAATGAGATGCCATAAATATATATATATTGAACAATTGATTCTCATCTCTACTTTACTTCACTAGCATGTTCGATATGGAATTTTAAAAAAAAAAAAGATGGCATACTATTATATATAAGCTTTCAATACGTCTTATCAAATAAATCATTGTGAAATTTACTATTAACAATATCCGTGGCACGGCTCTTTTGATTAATTTTTTAAAGTTGTGATCTATTCCTATCCATAAACCATGCTCTGCAATGTTTATCGAACAAATATTATACTAATATTTCAATGTGAAATCCGTATCTTGTTTAGGTTTCTTTTTCAAAATTATACATAGATGTAATTAGTTTCCAGTTTAATCGTGTAGAATTGTAAATACACCTTTCAAATCAATGTACTAATATTGTTAATAATGGTCAACACTAGGGTTAAATACATCTTACCCTAAAATTAGGTCTACAAATAGGAGTAAAAACAATCATGCTATATATATATAATTTTTTTTACAAGAAAAATTGACAGACAATACTTGACATGACAGCATTATAAGAGGGAAAAAAGAAAAAAAAAATGATCATTCAAGTTTGACCACGTCAGCTTTTGTATTAATTCTAACAAAATTTTCTATACTTGGAGATTCGTTGGAGTAAAAGTACACATGATAAGGTGGTTTTATTACTCGTCCTTCATGATTGAGCATTGTACTGTCGTAATGATAAATTGAATAATATATTACTCAATAGTATATTAATTTTAAAAATACAAAATAAATCTCTTACAGTATATTGTCTAATCTTGACTGATCATACCCGATCCCACTCGAGCATCTCGGAGCCACCATGTTTATGGGCCCACTACATATCCACGCTCAAATGACTCATGGAAAATTTAAAATTTTATTTCAAACAAGTCTCTTTTCTAGTCAAAGTAGAATTAAAAAAATAAAACTGTATTAAAGGGTAGATGAACAATGTCATTTGTGCATTCTTTCTCATGGTTGATAAACCATTGTTGTTTAATAAAAAAAGTATTTTTTTCTTTTTTAAAAACTATCTAATGGTATAATATCATGTAACAAATTATGTAAATTATAATATACACCAAACATGATTTAGACTAGATAATCTAGATTTTTTTCTCCTCAAGTGCTCGAGGAATTATTTGAAGGCTAAATATATTAATATCACAATTTTTAATAACTAGATTATATTTTAATTGTATAAAAGATTCATAACATTTACACATTATCAGATTTATATTCCAAACTTTTTTTCATTGCATTGTTATTATCAAATTAGTATAAATTGTTCCTAGTTATATTTTTTTTCGTAGTTTTCTTTAAGATAGAGTAAAAAGACTTATTTGTCTATTATATTTTTAAATAAACGAAACAAATAATAATGCAAAAATGTGATATTATTTGACCCTTATTTTAAAAGCGTGTTAACAATATTTTCTTGACAAAAATCACAATTAAGGATAAGTTTTATGATCAATTAAATGTTAAAAATAAAAATGTGATGAAGAAAAAAAATTAAGATATAAGTGTAATAATAAATAAATGTTAATAACCTTTAATGTAATTAAAATATATTTATTAAAAAAAACGTGGTTTGAATACAACCACCCTTATCTGAAAATGAAGTTGATATTCAATTATTTCCTAAATAAATTTGAATTCAAATTTCTATCACGAAGAGGCAAGGCTGCCTTGTCACTCTCAACATGGATAGTTAATATTTAAATGAATAATAGAATCAAATCCATATGGATAGTTAGATTTATATGGTTTCTATGAAATCGTGATTTTGCACTGTTTAATTTTTTTTGTAAATTGATTCAAAATTTCTGATTAAATAAGTCAAAGTCATACAAAATATCTAGGTGTATTCAATCAAATCATTTAAGATTATAGTATTCAATATAGATTTCTATAAACCTTTTAAAAGTTCTAAAGAGTCATAATGTATTAAATATCTGACTGTTTTGAGTTTAATTTTTTTCAAAACTCGTTTTTAACCATACATTCTCCTATAAAATAATTTTACAGATAAATCCATTTTTTTCAATTTTTTAATTATACATTTTCCGAAAATCTTTTAACTTAATTTGTATTTTGGTTGTTTATTTTTTTAATTGAGGTAATTACTTATATTTTTTTAAGAAATATTGTTACTGCGTGTTACGAATTATTTGGTTATGTAAGTAGTTGTTATACAATGTAGTGCACAAATTAGTGCAAGAAGTTATACAAACAAAACTTTATATATACAAGATTTTTTTATTTAAATGAAAATGTATAAAAGTTAAATGAATTCTATAAAAATATACAAAATTGAGAAAGTTTATGGAATTTTACGAAAGACTTTTGTTAACTCTTTTAGTCTATAAAAATCAAAAAGTTCATTAAACCATGCGAAAGTCATTCACTTAATAAAAAGAAAAAAAAAGACCTTTAAAAATCATTAAAATACCAAATTGAATACAGCCCCAAAAGATAATCTCGTTTGGAGCCCTTTTTGTCAAGAAAAAAAAAATAATAAATGTATTTTTGAATAGTGTATTGATGAAATTGCGTTGTTAAAAAATAAGAAAAAATTTTGAGTTTGCATATAATATATTGTATTCAATAATGCATTTGTTATTTTTTTTTTTCAAAAAATGGGGCTCGAGCTAAATAAAATATGCTAACTTTTATTTGCATACCCTTTTCATATTAAACATTATGAACAGTGATTTGCCATTGTTTGAATTCAATTTTTTTTTTATCAAAATGCATTCTTGAACATTGATTTAATCTCATTACAATCACATATTTTTCAATAAAATAATATTACAATCAAATTCAATTTATTTTTAAAATTTGAAAAAAAAAATTCTTCGTACTTATTCAATGCCTTTTTTCTTGGCCTACTTTATCAGGACAAACCTAAAATTATGCAAAAAGATGTGAAAGTTTGTCAACATTATACAATGTATCTTGAATTTCATGCATTTTAGATATCAAGTTATAATTATGAACTCCCTTTAAATTATTGACTATGCAAAATTACTGTCGATGATACAAAGTTCTTTAATTTGTTCATAATTGTCATTCTATTTTGTTGAAGACGAAATGCAAACAAATACTTTTTTTTTTTCTTTTATCACATTCCATTGATATAAATACAAGATATATATTAGACGTTCGATGAAAAATACATCCAACCTCTATACATGACAACATGTTGAATACATGAGTATTAATAAAAATATGTTAATTCTCGCAAAAAAAAAAATTTGATTTTTTTTTTTTTAAGTAATATCGCGAAACTAAAAAGATCAAGAAAAGAAGTAAATTTAAATAAATAAATTTCTTAATGGAAAGATAGAAATCAAATATCCTTAAGCAGTTTAAACTTTGATAAGTAACTAGCTCCTCAAAATAATTATTTTTCATCACTTTTTTAAGTGATTGTATGTTCGGGAAGTTTTTATTGTTAGGAAAAAGTGACGTGCATAAATTATATTTCAACAACATAACTTTTACGTGCATACCAAAAGCGAATATGTAAAGTAGAAACGAGAAATGCATGAATATGAATTTGACCGAGACAAGAATTTGTTTTTTTTTTTCTCTTTAAGATGATAATGCCTAGCACAGGTGCTAACATGTTTTTCGACGTTCGTTTCTCAAGATACAGTAACCATGTCCCGCAATAGAAACTTCAAATTATGTAGACTAACGAACCTACTCATTTTTTTTAACCCTCTTTATATGAAACTCAACTCCAAATAAATATAGAATTATTTTGAAGTGATTATGCATTACTATGATAACGCAATTATGAAGTGAATGAATAAATGAAAACAAACACATGAGGACTATATATAGTTATTGAAAATGTTTGTTTCAAAAGATACAATATCCTACAAAAAGATACATCTCTTGCAATTTATCTCTATACATAAAGAGACACATTCATTGAAAAATAATCATACCAAAAGTCATGATTTTCATATGAAAAGACACACATTTTCATCCAAATATTTTCTAGAATATTACATAATATTCTATACGATTTTTCAGTAATTTCAATTATTTAAGCGACTTAAATTTGACTTAATTTCTTATTCACCAAATAATGAATTCCACTTAAATAATCATTTAAAATTGATTATACAAAATACCAATATTTATAAACGTTTTAAATTATAAATAGTTACAAATGATCAGTAGATAATTGATTAATACTTGTAAATTTCTTGAAATATATAAATAAAAAGTGCCTCGATTATTTATAAGCACATTACAACACGAGCCATTTATAAAAAAGTTATAGATCATTTTCTTTAGAGAATTATAACTTTTATAAGCCAAGAGAATAATATTTTCTACATAAATAAGGTGATAATGTTTATAAACGAAAGAGACATACATTTACTTCAAAAAGTAAAAAGAAAGAGACATGCAATCTTCTGTGCCATTTCTAAAGATTTTTAAGTTGCCGGAGATTGAATTTAAGCCACAACTTTCTTTTCTAAATAGTGACATTTAAAAGTGAGAAAGACCCTTCAAAAAGGCATACTTGACCTTATCGTAGGTTGTCAGTTTTCTATTGGAGTTTTCACTTATTTTTTATTTTTTTAAAAAAATCACTTTTTTGCATGGGACATGTAAAGTATAAACCCATTTTTCCAGTCTTTCTACCTTTCTCTTCCAATGTAACATGAGTCGAAAACTCTTGCCAGTTGGTGAAAGTTAAGATCACGAATGCAATAATTTTACATAGGTAACAACAAGACTTAAAAAGGGATAAAAAGCCATTTTGAAATGGACATATAATCCCATTTTTCTATTTGGTTTGCCTTTCTCTTCAAATATAAACATTTGTGATGGTGAGTTTCACCAAACCATCTAGAGTTTTTGAAGGCACGTGTTATGTAAAGCTACTTCTTTCAAAAGTTTGAATTATCAAAAAATTAAAATATTTATTTATTATCTTTCACGCTCCTGCATACGTGCAAATCTACAATCCAAATATACTTTTCAATTTGACGCATAATACAACAGAATTCTCATTGATAATATCGAGACATAAACTAAGGATGTATGTCCGCTCTGATACCACGAAGAACCACGTCTCGCAAAAAAAAACTCAAACTATAATAAGAAAGTGAGAAGTTTATCAATTTTTCATTTTATTTAATTTTAGTTTTAAATTATTTTCCAAATTTTTAACAGAAAAGAAAAGAAAAGAATGAGGACTGAAACCAGAATTTTCATTGCCCGAAAAGAGACATGGACAATGTCAATTTGTTTTATAGGGTTCAGGATATAATATTGTACAATACACAAAATAAAAAATTAAATTAAAATCTTATTTATTATATAGTACAATCTTACATGATACTATTCACCAAAGACGTCGTTAAGAAGCAGCAGCCAATTCCAAGAAATGCGCAAATCAAACCCAAATTTGAGGGTGAAACACAAAAACAAACCAATTGATGAACTCGTTGATATGCTCTAATAGTATTAATGTAATATGCATCCGACAAATGTAATGTACCTCAATAAATGCTGAAATGACCGGAATCTTGGAGCAAATATTTGTAAATGTTATGCCCTAATTCCAATCAACTTGGGACATAAACA
>CAIGRN010023386.1:0-11544 GCA_903798345.1 Fraxinus anomala
ATATATATATATATATATAATGAGTGCATAAGCTGTGGTGGGAATCCTCTGTACATAGCTACTACGACTGCATGCGCACATGGAAAGCTTTCCAATTGAAATTGTCTATATGTACAGGTATTATCATTCAATCTACAAATGCATCTCATGAAGAAGCGAAATTGATCTGGTGGTTCCACAATTAACTTTCTGGCTACCTCCAGAGTTTTGATTTTGAAGAGTTTATCTTCCTGGACGAGGTTAATACAATTGTGGAATTCTGTGATTCTTCACGTTAGTCATAAAACCAATGCTGCAGCTTGTTACGAATGTGCTCAATCACCGCGAGAATTCATAACTATCGATCCTTTTTAAATAATGCATTGAGCGACTCCACATTGTTCGACGTCATCATGTTATATCGACGTCTTGGATAATGTGATCATGCCCAATGTTTGACCCCCATCTCTTTTTGATAATCTCATGTATCGTGTGATTTATTTTCTATTTCGATCATGAACTTATCAAACTCTTCGACATTGTAAACCTGTGCAACTCTCATAAACAATGCAACGATTCTACTACCTCGATACTTAGTCTTCAAGTTGTTCTGTATATGGTACATGCAATAACCATGGTTTGCCTCGAGAAAAATTTCAACTATACTATTTATTATTGACTGCCCTGGTTAGTCTCAAATGTAATGTTCTCGAAATCCCCAATTACTTTCCTCAGTTTCATGAAGAACCAACGCATCACTAGATCATTCTCGCCATCAACTATGTCAAATGCAAGAGGTAAATTTGGATATTGACATCTTGACATGTAGCAATTATTAACTTTCCTTCGTATCTAGCTTTCAGGGTTATACCATTGACTAGAATTGGGGGTCACATCACATTTCGAAATTCTCGGATGCATTATTCAAGAGCCATAAAGAAATACTTGAAGCGATTCTCGTCATCGATCTCAATAAAAAAATGTCAAGTCAGGATTAGTTCTCCCCATGTTATGGTAATAACTGACGAATTTAGCATAACTCTCTTCAGTTGAACCCGTTAAATCCTCCAATATACATTCTTTAGCCTTTCAGGCCTTCTGTCATACTCCCGACGGATGTTGTTGATGATATCTGTAGGTCTATAAATCGTCAATGGATCCTGAAAGTTGTGCATTATCTATCGACCAATAAATCATGATCGAGCTTTTCTATGATCATTTTGACGAATACCCATTTCACAAGTATGTTCTCGTGTATACTTGCAAACTACAAAGAATTCATTCGTATCCATCTTTGTCGCTCTCAATTGCCAACTGCAATTGTTGTCCACACAGACTTGTTGATTTCTTTACTTTAAAATCATAGTTATATTTCATTGTAATCCGGTACACAGCTTCCTGCAAATCTCTCTTCGTGTAAAATAGTCGATCGTTATATAAATCTACATCATCGGTAACCACACACGAACAATTAGAAGATCGTTTACTCGGCCCAACCTATGAACTCCCAGCACACTCGAGTCTCTTACTGGATAAAATAATCAAATTTTGATTTGTAAATCGTCTTTCATCCTCGTTGTCTTGAACTTTATTGTGAATTATATGCGTAATAGTGAGATTATGGTGAGTAACAACTGTCTCAAGAATATTCACATCATCCTCACGAGCTATATCTACTATATCCCAAAAATCATTTACATTATGATCCCCTCCATCGGAATCTTCGTGTTCACTATTGGGGATATTCTTCCTCAATAATGTTATGCAAATAGGAGTCGATTTGCAACATTGGTTCAATTTAATTACAAACTTCATTTACATTTTAGAGGTAACTTTTACAGGTGAAATCAGAATAGTCAATGCTTGTGAAATAAAAATCTCAATTTCATATCATATTGAGAGGGATCGACGTTAAGTACATTTTGTATATAATGATACATTTTCATAAACGATGTTCTCGATATTATCAAAATTGCATCAACCCCATCATCTTCACTCGTCCATTTCCATTTCCGTCAACCATTTTCATTCATTTGAAATTCACTAAAGTAACAAATCGGGATACATAATGACGACATATTTGCATTACGAATCAAAATATTAAAAAAATTATATTAAATATAAGGAATTAGTCAATAAGAGTAGAGAAAAAAAGTGGTCGGCCATTTGGTTAATAGACGGCTTGAGATCGGGTTTCACGGGGTGCCTTTATTCTCAACACAGAAAGGGACACCGTGCGGCAGTAGTGTGTTCCGCTACACTACCTTTCGTCTTCTCTTGATCGTTTCGAGACAAAAGAAATTTTGTTTACAAATTGTAGAAAGCTTGCAACATGAAATTGAAATGGATTGAAAGTAAATTAATCATTGATTGCTTGAAAACTTAAAATTATAATTGATAAAAGTAGGAAATTACAATGGCTAATGCATGGGCAAACACTAGAAAGGTCGAAAGATGTTTGAAAAACTAATACCCCCTATAATAGTATTCGGAACAAAAACCTAAGTGATATGAGTAGACGTTTAAATGACGAAAAATCAAACTAAACATTTACCAATATCAGAGCTATTTTATAATTGAAATAACTATTACAATGGAATGAAAATTACAACACAAACTTGAACTAATATTAACAATGTGGGGTCGAAGTTGGATAAACTGTGGCTGCGATTAGGTCTAGGGGCTTAGGTAAAGTTGCGGCCCTTGACATTATCCCCCATTTATTTTGGCGAAATCCTCGGAGCCATAGATGAACGATATGAAAGGCTCCAAGGTCTTTTCCTCTTTTCCAAGTATTCTCCTCTCTGTTGCAATCACTCCATTTGACCAAATACTCTTGATGATAATTCCTAAAAGCTCGAGTAGTTTGATGGTCAAGAATCTTTTCAGCAACCTTCTTTTCGACTCTTTTCAGTTCATACATAAGTCGCTTTAACTCATTTCTGGATGCATCCTCATTATCAGCAAAGTATGGCTTTAGTATACCAACATGAAGGACCTTGTGGATTTTGCACCATGAAGGAAGTGAAACTCTGTATACGACTCTTCTGATCTGAAGATGGGTAATGGTCCAATATATTTTGACATCAATCTTGAATCTTTCCCTCTGTCGGTTTATAACAGTTTCTATCGGGAAGTTTCACCATTACCAGATCTCCAACATTAAATTTAAGGAGACGACACTTTAGATTTGCAAACTTTTTGTACCGTTTATGAGCTTTCTCAAGATAACTCCGAGCAATTTCAATGTTTCGTATCCACTCTTGGAGGAAGCTTTTTGCTTGAGGGGATTTAGTACTTTAATTGATATCCACAGTATGAGGGAGTAACGGTTGCTAACCAGTAACAATTTCAAAAGGACTCTTATCGATGGAAGAGCTCTTTTGGGCATTGAAACGCATCTTAGCCGCATCCAAAAGATTCGTTTGGGACATACGGTGGGGAGCCCTTGTGGAAGGTTTGGTACCCGAAATAAGTTCAATCTCATGATCGATTGCTCTCATTGGTAGCAATTTCTTTAGTAACTCATCCGACATGATGTCCTCAAATTCCTTAATAAGCTTTCTGACAGGTTTAGGAATAGGACTAGTCGCTTCTTCGATCTTCTCTAATAGAAGAGTGTACAAAAATGAGGGTTCATTCCTTTTTGGAATCCTTACCAAATTGCATGGTCGAGATACTCTTCTCGCCCATCTTCCCAACTTGGGTAGCGATGACGCACGATTTACTACCCATCATTATTAATGAATTGGAATATGCAACACTACTGTCTTAGTGTCCCGAAGAAATTCTAATCCCAAAATAAGCTTGAAATCATCCATCTGAACTACACACAAGTTTGTCCTTCCTTCGAAGGGACCCGTTTTGAACAATACAGATTTCGCTATTCTAGCTATTGGTTAAGCAACTGAGTTAATTGCTTTAACCTTTCTACCTTCTTTCTCCAGAACAAGTTCGAGTTGCTGCACTTCGGAACTTACTAAGTAGTTGTGGGTAGCGCCAGTATCTCTACTGATCTTCACATCAATGTACATTAGGCCTTTGGCCCTACAAATGCTAGCGTTCGATGCTTCCATTTTCGGCTCTTTCGAGGGAACATCATCACTTTTAGTAGCTCGGTGTGATAGGGTATTGCACCAGTGTGAGAATACACCAACTATATCCTCATCATCTTCGGAGTCAGTTTCTACCACTTGCTAGTTGATAATATGCATTCACCATCTGTTTTTCAGGACACTCCACCACCCGGTGAGGTCCTTCGCATAAAAAGCACGCAATTTAGGAGTGACATCAGATCTGCCTTCTATTGTTTTTCCTCTATTCCAGTTGCTATTGCTGCTACCGTTATAGTTTTCTTGACGACTATTTTGATAATTTCCCTGTAAGCTACTCTGATAGGTGCCTTGATAAACTTATTCCTTTTGAGAGTAACGCTCTTCCCCATTTAAATTCGAGTTAGGTCTGTAAGGTCTGTTTCCACTTCCAATAGTTTGACTATTCTTCGAAGGTCGATCGTTTCTCAATTCCGATTGATAGTCACTTAAGCATTCGACACCTCTCATAGCCGTACTGAAATCAGTAACCTTTTATCTCTGAAATCACCTCTCTTATCCTTTTCCGACATATCTTGAATATTCAGCATATAACCTGAAAAGGTTTTCACATACTCCCTGATAGAGCTTGTATGTTTCAACTCTCGTAGTTTCCGTCGTGCCAATATTCCACATTTTTTAGAGAAAAACTGCGATCTGATCGCCTCTTTGAGGAGATCCCAAGAATCTATTCAAATCATGTTGACCTGAATATCCGCATATTTTGTCCGCCACCATAGTTTTGCATCTCGACCAAGATACATGATAGTTGTTGTAACATTTCTTGCTTCATCTTCGATCGAATCCGCAAGAAAGTATTGTTCCATATCAAACAAGAAGTTCTCAACTTCTTTTGCATCGCATGCCCCCGTAGGTACACAATTTCGAAATTCTGAGCCTCGGGAACATGCTCTCGTGCGGGGGCTTGCCTATTGTCAACCACACATTTAAGCACTAGTAATTGAGCTCTCAACACTGCAGATCAGGCAGGATAGCAACATATTCAGTCATAACTGTGCAAGCCCTTCGGCTTTCATCCAATTGGATGTATAATTCTCGAATTTCCATCTTTGCCACCTCTACTTTTTCCTCGAGGCCCTCCATGACATAACACAACCTATGAATTGTCAACTCAAATGCATCCACACGATGTTTCGTGTTCCTCTTTTGAGGATCTACCACTTCCGTATTGTTCGATTCAATTGGATCCATAGCTTTCTTATCGAGGGTCTTGAGCCGCAGCTCTGATATCAACTTTTATGGGATGCCTTTCTTCTTAGCATATAAAGGGACACCGTGCGGCAGTAATCCGTTCCACTAGACTGTCTTCTATCTTCTTAGCACAAAAGGCTTGCAACATGAAATTGAAATGCATTAAAAGTAAATTGATCATTGATTACTTGAAAACTTGAAATTACAATTGATGAAAGTAGGAAATTACAATGGTTAGTGCATGGAGCGAATATTAAAAAGTTTGAAAGATATTTGAAAGACTAACACCCTCTATAATAGCATTCAGAACAAAACCCTAAGTGATATGAGTATACATTTAAATAAAGAAGAACCATACTAAACATTTACCAATATCAAAGCTATTTTACAATTGAAATAACTATTACAATGCAATGAAAATTACAACACAAACTTGAACTAATATTTACAATGTACGATCAAAGTTGGACAAACTGCGACTACGATTGGGTCAAGGGGTTTAGGTAAAGATGCAGCCCTTAACACCGGGCCATCCATTAACGGACGGAAGGCCCAGATCGTCCTTTACGTCCGTCCATGATTGTCGTTTGGCCCCAATATTATTTTTTCCATTTTTTTTATAAATTTATTTATGTATGCTATAACATTTATCGAAATAAAATTTAACGATTTAAAAAATATACTAATTTAACAAAAATGAAATTAAATGTATGTAAATATACTCATCGGTTCAAAGTGTTGGATATAAACGAAATATTTTTGTTAATCGTTTGATAAATTTATGAGATTTTAAGGTTGGGGTAAATGAAAAATAAAAGAATTTTTGCCTGCGTTGGAGTAAACAAATAAATAAAGTGAACTGATTTTGAATTTTTAAGTGAGATGTTTGATTTTTATTTTGTAACTTAAAGGGTATTATTATCTTTTTAGGTATACTCATATTTTTATAATTGTATAAAATATTTAAGTGTTTTTAAAAGAGAGAGAAAGAGAAGAGAAAATAAAAGTTAATAAATTTTTGTGTATTATAATAAGAACCAAAGTCATATATTTATAAGATGGGATTAATGATACAATAATAATAATTTTTAAAATTGTAGAATTACAATTGTCATTTACTAATAAATTTACGTTAAAAATATTTTTGTGTTTTAATTTTAATCAATAAAAGACCAATATTTATGACTGACGTAAAAGTGGCTCTTTTACCGAGCCATTACTAAAATAGCCGTCGTACAACTAACCATAGCACTCCACTTGATTTTTATCCATTTTGGAAGATATTTCTCTCTCAGCGAGCTTTCTCTGTCTAGGGTTTCGAAATTTCCGAAGGTACATCAAGATTTCATCTTCCTGTTGTTTGTAAATCTTAATTTCCATGTCATTCGGATCTATACCTGAAGTTTGTTTTTTCTTTTATCGTTTTAGATAAAAATCTGATTATCTGTATGTATTCTTGAATTATTTGTGATGTTTAAAGTTATTTTGGCGTTAGCTGAAGCCTAATTTTTGATGATTCTGGATTTTAATGTGGATAAATTTAAGATAATTCTTGGTTTGAGTCGTAACTTCGGGATTTATTTTTTTCCCTTTAAAACTGAACAATTTATTTGGGTATTTTAGTTAGTGAAAGGAAAAGTAATCGTAAAATTGGGGATTTCTGATTCACCTCATTTGCCTACTTAGAAAAGGAAAATGAACGTACATTTTTCTCTTAGATGATCTAATATTGAAAAAAAGTTAAATATTAGAGGTTAATATGTAAAATTGAAAAATATCCCTCATCTTTCTTGGGCTTCTGCCTAAGTTTTAGGCAAACACCATTTGTGAACTATAGAACACCACTCAGTGGTAAATGACTAGTTATTTTACAGTTTTTGAGATATAATTTATATCAGTATATTTGAGTTCTTAATTTGAAATTTTCACAACTGTAGTATTTTGGTGTATTCTCAAGTATAAAAAGTGTTCGATTGACCAAAAAATATCAAACACTGCATTTTCTTAGAATATTGGCGTGGTTGCTTACAAAAAAATAAAAAAAATGTATGTTCACTTTCTCATTGTTGCAGGTTTTTGACAATCTGTGCTAAGTTGAAATGAGGCCTATTTTCTGTGGAAACTTTGAGTATGATGCTCGGCAGTCGGATCTTGAAAGACTCTTCAGGAGATATGGAAAAGTTGATCGCGTTGATATGAAGGCTGGTAAGTCTGTTTTACCAGGACTATGTTTTGTTAGGAGCAGGCCATTAAAAGCTGTCAGATGGTTAACTCTTTCAAAGATAATTTTTGACTGCTGTATATACCAAAAAAGCTAAGTTGTTGAAATAATTTTCACTTAACAAGGAACATAAACCAAAACACATTTTTAGTTTTTTATTTTAACTTGCCAAAGGTGTCAAGCTGCACAACACAATTAAGCAATTATCTCTCCAGATGAGACAGCTAAGAAATTCCTAGTTTTTCGTTCTTCTTGAATGACTTAAATTCGACTGTCAACTCCATGCTACTGACACATTAATTTAGTATTTACAGTTTATACAAGTAATGTGTTCATTTTGAATTGACAATCTACACTACCATCCATATCCAAGGAAGTCAATACACATGCACGATTACTGTTTTGTGACTGGAGTATTCCTAATCGTCTTGCCCAAGTCGCTGGTCTTCGTAACACAACATCAAGCAGATTGGAAAGGTGTTCAATTGGTGAATGCACGCTTTATTTCTTGAAAAGGAAATCTCTGAATATTCAGAAACCAGTGCTGTCAAGCTTGTGGAGAGTTCAGCACACGATGGAGCTGCTTTCAGCAAAGAATACTGCCCAAACATGCATTTGACAGCAATCTTTCCTTGTCGAGTTTAGTGGGGGTGTCGGGATATGTTTAAAAAAAAGTATATATCTTTTTTAAAGTGTGTGAACCCCATACTCAATTAATTCTTTGGCGCAGGGTTACAATGCAATGTCCATGCAATTCATGGCTGATGGACGGTTCTTCTGCATTTCATTCCCTGGCAGTGACAAGTGTCCTCTTCTTTTTCCTAGAAGAGCCTCGATCATCCATGGCATCACCATCTCACATTTCCCCAAGTCATTATTGCCTTCATTTGTCATGACCTTTGTCCAGCCTTCATTTTTCCACGTTACACTTGCAGACCTCGAAGCTGAGGCAGCAGAATAAAATGGAGAAGGCACTCTCTTTTCATTGTTATGTCACGAGACATCCACCTTTCGATAGTTGTTTCTTGACATCGCTTAGTTCACTAGCCAAGGTCTGTTACTGATTCTACTGGTCAGTAGTTTCTAGATAGTGAAACTGGTCTTTTTTTTATCAGGGGACAGGGTTGATGATTTGCACAGCTGCAGACTAAAAATTGTTTCAAATGCAGCAATCATTTCACTGAAGGAGTCTTCACATAGATTAATTTTTATTAACATAATAGGTAATGATTTATTAAGAGAGATGTTTTATGGATTTCAGGTTTTGCTTTTGTTTACATGGAGGATGAGAGAGATGCAGATGATGCAATTAGGGCACTTGACCGCATTGAATTTGGCAGAAAGGGACGTAGGCTGCGTGTTGAGTGGACAAAGGTGATATAAATGTTTTGTTCTTTTTTCTTTTTCCTTTTTTAATTTATTTCTCTGTACAACTAATATCTGGGATTACTACTTAAATACTCTTCCTCATTGTTGTGCCCCAGCAAGAACGTGGTAGCAGGAGGCCTGAGAGTTCTAGAAAACCTCCATCTAACTCGAGACCCTCAAAAACTTTATTTGTAATAAATTTTGATCCGTATAATACAAGGACAAGAGATTTAGAGAAACATTTTGATCCATATGGAAAAATTCTGAATGTGAGGATCCGCAAGAATTTTGCCTTTATTCAGTATGAATCGCAGGAGGAGGCAACCAAAGCTTTGGATGCCACAAACATGAGGTGAGCTCATTTAGGAAATGTTTGTGAATCTAATGCTTACATTACGCCTACCTTTGTTTTTGAAGTTAATCAAATGCCTTACCCAAAAATTAGTTAGCAGCATTGTTGTGATTGTTTGGGTGTTAAATGCAGTAAACTGTTCGATCGAGTTATCAGCGTTGAATATGCTATCAAGGATGATGATGAGAGGCGAAGTGGATATAGCCCAGGCCCAACTCGTGACAGATCACCAAGGCGAGGCTATGACCAACGTCGGTCTCCTAGTCCCTACAAGAGAGAGAGGGCAAGTCCTGATTATGGTCATGGCCGCAGTCCAAATCCATATCGTAGAGAGCGGGCAAGTCCTGATTATGGTCGTAGGGCCAGCCGCAGCCCCAGTCCAAAGGAAAGGGACTCTAAGTATGATCGTGGGAATAGTCCAAATCTCAGGAAGGCAAGGTACTCTGGTTACAGCCCTAGACGAAGCCCAGTTACTCAAAGAGATGGGCCCAATGGTGACGATGCCGGTGGACTCAGTCCTGGGGAGATCGCAACTCCAGATTATGGTAATGGTCCAAGTCCAAGTCCAAGTCCTCGAAGAGAGCAAAAAGAGAGGGTTAGCCCTGATGATTATGATGGTGATAAAAGCCCAAATTCTAAGCCTGCACACATGGATAGTCCCGCATATAGTGATACAGAGGTCCCCCCATCTGAGCAGTATGAAAAGTAAGCAATTTTGTTACTCTCTTATGTTTTGGTTTCATGTTGTCATTGATGTTCTCTCAAGTCATTAATGCAATCTGCTGCTATTTATGGTGCAGTTGATCATCAGAGCACCGCCAAGATGTGGATCTTGATTAAATTACAGCTGATCTTCCGCATGGCTGGATCCGACGTCTTGCAGTCAACAGTATGCCTAGTACTATCACTTTTGAGATATATCCCAGTCTTATCATAGTGTTGGAGACTTTGCTTTTAATGTAATATGCTTGGGCCCAAAGATTTTGTTACTGTCATGACCCCTCCTGTATTCAGTTTATATTCGACTCATTAGCTTTTATCAACTGTTTACATGTATGTACTTTGTTGACTATTGCATGGTGGGTGTAGTGGAAGAATATTGCTTTCAATACATGAAGGAATGTTGTTTTCTTGGGATGGTTTGAGGAATTAAAGAATGTTGATGCATAATGTATTATCAGTTTCTTCCATTCCACTGTGAATGGCGCCTCGACAAGGTCAATTTTGAATGACAAATGCAGCCAAAAAACCAATTTTTTAGAACTTAATTGCTGATTAAGTTGTTTTGTGGAACGTACAGCACTGGTGTACAAACAAACATTGTTCAGATAATAGGCTTTGAACCGCACGTTTGCCGATCAACTGTCACCCTCCTGCTTCACTAACATCGACATGGCATGGGATTTTTTTTTAGATCTTTTTAGATATTTATTTGTTCTCTTATATATTTTAGAACATTAGTAGATTTTGATAATAGTTGATAAAAGTTGTTGATCATATATATTGTATGGTTAAAATTAATCGTTGATTTTAATTTAAATTGTTATCAACTTTTTTTAGTTAAACCAAACAATAAATGATTTATTTACTCAATCCCTTGCGAGCATAATGCCCAGTGATTGAACTATGAGCTAGGAATTATGTTATCGAGGAGTGATCCAAAGTTTGTTTTACATGACTACTACTGGGGTTTTCTGGCTCGACTATGAAAAGGCATTTTGGATTAAATGCTGTCTAGTCTTAAAACATTTTTAAGTTGGAATTCTGCTATTACTGGTCTTGGTGATTCATTGTTAATGAAATTGTAATGTACTTCAATGAATTGATAACGAATTAATGAGTCCATGGTTATCTTACTATCCAGTCACTCTGCTCCTAGGCACGGGGATTAGAACTCACTAGTCTTAAGTGAGAAACCCAAGAAAAAGTGCAATACATTACTATTGGGATGTTGAAGTGCGAACCCAATTCCTTTGGGTATCGTGGTTTGGATGAAGAGACCTTGAAGAAGTCTAAAGATGGATCAAGGAAATGAAGTCGCTGCATTTTGGCTTGCTAGCGCTCAGAACAGAAAGTCCGTTGCTCACTACCCGTGAGCCTAGCGCTCGAGCGCCACTGTTGCCACTTGCTGTGCACGAGGAACGCCACTCTACTGGCCGTGTTATCTGGCCTAGGCATGTTCACAATTTTGACGAATTTTGAGATGCCCATTCCATCTAAAACTCTATTATTAAGGTTGTATATATACTTCACGACTTGTTGGCTCTTTCATAGCATTAGAGAACAATTATATTTGGTTGAGAGCATCAAATTTTGTAACA
>CAIGRN010023402.1:0-15142 GCA_903798345.1 Fraxinus anomala
ATTAGTTTTAGATGTTAATGTATTACTTTTGGGTACTTGCGACAACACACACTAGTTAATAACAAAATCCTTAACGAATGTGTCCTTGTAAGTCGAAAAGAAGTTTTTGACTTATATTGACTTAAGAGTATAATTAAAGATATAATTGATAATCGAGATTGACACATTTTTATATCTTATAATTAATTGGATTATATTGACTAAGGAATTATAGTTTCACGGTAAATAAAAAAGTTTGGTTTTGTCATACTACGCGATATTTTTCGTCATATGTGTAACCCTGACACATTGCTAAATGACAGTATGGGACGTCGAATGTAAATTGATGAATTTAGGTGAATTAATGAAATTAAACTAGTATTTTAATTTATCTTATTTTGATTAGAACAAAATAATAATTCACATCGTTAGACATCGTGATCGAAAACCTAATGGGTCACACACAAAAGGAAAATTAGAAAAATGATATTAATTAATTAATTAATTGAGTTACTTATTAATAGGCCAAATTAATTATTTAGATTAATTAATTAAATGATCAAGTTTAATTAATTAGACTAATTAAATATTGGACATGGTTGAGTTTAAGTGTCGGGCCAACCCACTTGGACTTCTATTAAGAAGATATTAGGGTCGAGAAAACATAGCTCAATAATTATCTTACTTGCACAAGAGAAAAGAAACAAGAATTCTCTCGTTCTTATTTCTTGTGTGGATTTTCATTGGAGGCTAGATGATTGGACAGTTTTAGATTGCATATCATTACTGTTCTTCGTAGAATTAACTTAAGATATAATTCTAATCGCAAAGTAGACCATTGGTGGGAATTGATATTGTTTTAAATTCCATTGTGTATGATTAAGTAAATTTCCAACACTAACACAACCTGAAGTCAACGTCCCAAAGCTATAGTTTATGTATTCACCATACCACAAAGTGCTCAATGCAAAGTTCCTATATCACTCCAACCACCTTTTGGGCTGCACCTGCCTTCATAGGCGTGGGTTAGGTAGGTTTTTGCCCCAACCAAAACCCAACCCAACATTATCGGTTTGCTCGAAATTCAATCCAACCTAACCTATGTAAATGTTGAAACCCAACCCAACCCGGGTTGGGTTGGGTTGTCGGTTCGGGACAATTTTTGGATTTAAAGTAACATTAATATAGTCATCCAATGTCAATAAACTTGAAAATTAAAATAGTATAATCCACTCTGTTAAACACTACCAATTAAGAAAATCTTCTTTTTAGATAGGTAGTAAAATGCAGAAACGGGTGAGGAAAGGTTCATCATCATCATCATGGTTGATCATTAATAGATAAAAGCCAAAAAGAAATTTGTGAAGTAAGTTTTTCTACAAATTAGAAGCATGAAACAATATTAGTACATTCAGGTGCTGCCTATTGAACTTAGCATTATCTACAACATGATTTAAGTAAACTTAAGCCTCAGAAAAGGTCCGTTACTGCAGGCTGAACATACAACCATAAAAACCCTTTGCAAGTGACAGAGACTCAATCAAAACTTCTTTGGAAAACTAGAAGTCTTCAAAGCCTGAACGTTCATACAACCATAAACATTCTAAGCAAAGCCTATCATCATTGTGCTCCATGAGATCACATCTTTTCCAACCATCTGGTGAAAAGTGCAATTAGCGTCTTCTAAACTACCATACTTGCAGTACATATCTAGAAGTGCATTTTCCATTACCAATAATCATTATTTGGTCCAAATTCTGATAAACTAATAGTTATTAATTAAACAAGCCCGAAATAAATAAATTGCAAACTTACCTTGGAGAACCAAGAATTCTTTGACACTGATGGAAGTGGAAACCGATAAAGACTAAGAAAAAATGGCAAAGTATGAAGAGAGGAAAAAGAGAACTTAGAGAATTCGGCTGTTGGCTTGGTGTGTATTTGAGGCAAAAAATAGTCCAAGTTTAGGGTTTTAGACTTTTAGTTTGACAAAAAAAATTAGTTTTTTTTTTAATTGGCGACCTGGGTTGGGTAGTTTTTGTTGAGTTTTGTGGGTTGCCCCGCAACCCGACCCACTTAGAATTTCCAAAAACCAAACCCAATAAAAAAATGGAAAAAAATCGACCCCACCCGGTCAGGTTGGGTCGGTTCGGTTAGGTCGAGTTTGTCATATTCGGTCATTTTTT
The DNA here is from genome assembly GCA_903798345.1 of Fraxinus anomala. NCBI lineage: Eukaryota > Viridiplantae > Streptophyta > Magnoliopsida > Lamiales > Oleaceae > Fraxinus > Fraxinus anomala. Next base: position 2,166 of record CAIGRN010023402.1, read on the forward strand.
GCCCACCTCTACATATAAGTGTTCATGAAAGTTGTCCAGGAATATTGGGCCTACCTAAATAAGTCGGCTTGGTGGCATAAACATACCTATTTTGGATTGAAAATCTAGTGCTTTGATGAAGATCTTTTCTGCATTGCACTATGATTGTCACCTTTTGTAAAGTCAATGGTTCATTTGTGAAATCTTGTAGTTTTGAAGGACATCAGCACCATTACCAAAAATAAGGTCTATGGCTCCATATATGCTGCATTCACGATAAAATTGGCATGAAGAGTGGGCATAAAGAGTGTCTTGGTATCCCTCCATACTACACTAGTAGATGGTCGACTGGTCGAAATCTAACCACAGCGCCAGTTTTGATAGTAATTCATATGACATCACCTACTAGCATGATGTTAGTCTTCTTCATACTGATATTCTCCTTATAAAATCCCTTCTTCACATAGACAACGAACCTCCTATTACTGTAACTTAGAACCTAGAGAATCTCTTGATTTATTAAATGATAGCGCCTGGTTCCATCTAATGCCATGATTGCATCTACGAGCATTCCATTTGAACTAGAAACGAAAAGCTCCTTATCGCCATCCGTCATCGACTTAGGAAAATTCGTAGTTTTGTTTTCAGTAGTTACACTATTTCTAGGTGGCTTGAAATGTAGACTATGCATTTGAGTATACAAAGTTATTGTCAATGTCATCCCTAGGACCAATTGATTTAGAATGTAAATACTTTTAATAAGTCATTTTATTTATGACAGATCTATTATTTATTTGAATTACTATTCTAATAAATTCTATTGAATAGAGTTCATAGGTTCAAATCTTAGTAACTAGTTAATCACAAGGAGTTGTGATAGTGAAAAAAAATTACACATGATTGAATATTAAATTATATGTGGTCATAAGTAATGATGAGATACATATATTATTATTATGGATAGACCATCACGTGTGACATTTCTCACTTGTGAAGTGAGTAGCCAATCTCAGAAACTAAAATGTAGTGACATTTAAATAGACTCATGAATGCTTTGTTATAAGAACAAAATATTGGAGACCCACTGTAGAGATTCCACATGGTTGACTATTTGAGTGTCAGTGGTTAATCTCTAACATTCGGTAGTGGAATTGGTCATTTGACTTGAGGTCATCATAATGCCTTATATGAGGACATTCATACTTCGGTAATGTTGGATGTTGCTCTATCAAGAATCGCTAACACATCATCGTTCGAGTATGTCTAAATCATAAGAATGTGAATGATCCATAGAGAATGTGTCACTCTTTGATAGAAAGTGATTATGATTTACATTTCATTCAGTTAAGTTGATAACGAAATCATTGGCTAAGGTATGCTCATAAGTCAAAAAGAATTTACTACTTATATTGACTTAAGAGTGAGATGAAAGATATGATCAATAATCGAGATGCACACACTTCCATATCTCGTAATTGATCTGATCATATTGATGAAGGAATTATAGTTTCATGGTAAATGACCAAGTTTGATCTTGTAATACCAAATGACATTTCCCATCATATTTATTGCCCGACACATTATTAAACGTCAATCTAGGACGACGAATGTGAATTACTTAATCTAGATGAATTAATGATAAATTAAAAGTATGTTTTAATTTATCTTATTTTGATTAGATCAAAATAAAAATTCACGTCGTTAGGTATTGTGATCAAGATCCTAATGGATCACACACAATAGTGAGAACGATAAGAATGATATTACTAATTAATTAATTAATATTGGACATTTGTAGAATTAATTAATTGGGTTGCTTATTAATGGACCTAAGTTAATTAATTAAATATTGGGCCCCCATGTTTAATAGGTGGTCAAGCCCACTTAAACTTCTATTAATAAGCCGTTAGGGTTTGAGAAACATAACATGCATTCTTTATCTTGCTGGCACAAGAAAAATGAGACTTTAATTATCTCATTTTTGTTCCCTTATGTAGATTATCATTAGAGGATGAACGAGGACAACTTTAGTGTGTAAATCGTGATTGTACATATTCCAAGATTTTCAAAAAGGTCAAAAAATTAACTAAAGGTATAATTCTTTCCACGGTTTCTATCTAAACACAAAGAAGATCTTATTAGGAATTGAAATTGTCCAAATTATGTCTTGTATGATTAAGTAAATTCTCAACAGTTAACACATTGCCAATGAGTTGTGTTACTTATTTTAGACTACCCTCATACGAAGTTTTCTAAGTGTCAATCAGCACCTTCAAACCCTTTTAAGGCATGTATCTTGGTTGCTTAAAGCTGCACTTAGCCAAGCCTTTAGGTTTCCTTTAGAATGTTCATTCTTGAAATGGGCTCGAACCCTCTTCAGGCATCGATGGTCGAGAAACTGAGAAATCAAAGAGTTTTTTGTAGGAGAGCTCGGATTGCTGAAGTTGGCGTACAACAGACGCCGTCTTTGAGTCAGGAATGTAAGTTTGATAAACATGTATTTAGATTCTCAATTTTTTTCACAGGTTTGAAATATCATGACCTCAGGACCAGGATTCAACTTAAGTCATTTTTAAGAGAATAGTCAAATGTTCAAATCCTGAAGACGTGATAGAAATTCATGAGGGGTAAGATGGACTTAGGCTCTCCCATGAAGGATAGTATATAAGTTCACGGTTTGGGCATAGAGTTCGGGTCGTTACAAAAAATACCCTAAAGAAAACTTGAAGGGAACATGAAAGAATGAAAACAAGAAACAATTTTGGTGGTGCCATTGAAGAATTACTGTGATTTAGATTGATAAAAGAAGAGAGGATAGAGGAGATCCACTTATGTGAATAAATTGTGGGATAACTTGTCTCAGAAGATATAAGAAACAATTATGCCTTTTTCCCCTCGATGAAGCACAAGTTATGATATCTTGTGTGTCATGTCCTAAAAATCTTCACTATTCATCTTTTGATTATTTTCTGTAAATGTCATTCCTAGGATTCTCCAAGTATATATCATCTGTAGTACTCTAGAATGGACAAAATTTATAATTTTATTAAGTCCCTATTTGGTGAGGATTAAAATCAAAATTTTAGTACATTTTGATAGAAGTTGATGAAATATGGATTGAAAAGTTGTTGGACCCATAAAATGTGGGTGAAAACTAATTGGTGAAAGCGATATCTTGAACCATTCAGTCGTTTGTGTAAATTAAAACAACTGTACCAACATCATAACACATCTAACGACTTCGGTTCTCATGGTTGTGTTTATTTTGGTCTTGAACAACTCTTGGTTTCACAAGTGTTTTAAGAGAATTTAAGCCTCAAATTTTCATAAAAGTAGCCTCACTTCACACTTACATTGGTAATCTCCTATAGTATTGAGTCATACATCTCTTGGCTACTTCCAAATTATAGGAATCGTTAAAAGTATACACTTATCCTTCTAATACCATAGGATATCTTGAGTAGTGTAATTCATAATCAACCATGTATTTTAAGTATTTAAGAACTCGGGTTAATGCATTCCAATGGTCGTTACTTGGATTACTTATAAGTCTACTCAACTTGTTAACTGCATATGTTATATCCGGATGCGTGTAGTTGGTGATGTACATCAAACTGCCTATAACGCGTCAATATTCCAATTGAGATACAAGATCAACATTATTTTTGCTAAATGTAAACTTAAGTCTACTGGTATCTTAACCGGTTTATCATCATATGCTTTAAACTTTTTGAGTATAGTCTCAACATAATGTGATTGAGACAATGACAAATCATCAAGTGTTTAAGATATTTTAATCCCTAATATGATATCAACAACTCCCATATCTTTCATGTCAAAATATTTATCAACATTTTCTTAGTTGCGATAATAACATTCGAATTATTTTTCATGATTAGCATATCATCAACATATAAACATACAATCATGTATTCATTATGTGTGTTTTTTATGTAAACACATTGTCACATTCATTAATTTTGAAGTCATTTGACAACATAATTTTGTCAAATTTTTCATGTCATTGTTTCGGTGCTTGTTTTAATCCATACAATGATTTTATAAGTGTACACACCTTCTTTTCCTTTCCCAGAGCAACAAACCCTTTAGGTTGTTCCATATATATTTCTTCTACTAATTCACCATTTAGAAATGTAGTCATAACATTCATTTGATATATTTCAAGATTATGCAATGCTGCGATTGCAATCAACACATGTATAGACGTGATCTTTGTAAAAGGTGAATAGGTTTCGAAGAAGTCTAATACTTCATTTTGTCTATACCATTTAGCTACTAATCTAGACTTAGACTTGTCCATTGATCCATTCGACTTTAGTTTCTTTTTGAAGATCTATTTGCAGCCTAAAGCTTTGTTTTCCGGATGGAGTTCAACCAATTTCCAAGTATAGTTATGCATAATGGAATCAATTTCATTATTAATCACTGCTTTCCAAAAAAAAGGAGCTTCAGGAGTGGACATTGCTTTGTTAAATGTCCTTGAATCATTTTCTAATAAGTACGTTAGGAAATCTGGACCAAAGCTTTTATGAATCATTTGCCTTTTACTGCACCTTGATTCTTCATCTACTTAATGATTTCCATTTTCTTGATGGTTTCCATTTGCAGTATCATAAGTTCGTTTATGTGAGCTTACTTATTTCTCTTTACAAGGAAGTGTATCTTCAAAGAAATCAGCATTCTTTGATTCAATGATAGTACATACATGTACATCTAATTTTTATTTATAAACTAGAAATCGATATGCATTATTGTTGTTTGCATATCCGATAAAGATACAATCTATTGTCTTCAGTCCAATCTTTACTTGTTTAGGTTTATGTATTTGTACATTTGCTAAACACTTCATACCTTAAGATATTTGTAGGAAGATTTTCAACATTTCATAAGGTGTTCAACATTACTCTTGTGCGGTATTTTATTAAGGATGTAATTTGCAGAAAGTATAGCTTTCCCCACTAAGTTTTGAGATAAGTCCAAATTTATTAACATTGCATTCATCATTTCCTTAAGTGTTCGATTTTTAGGTTTAACAACATAATTGGATTGAGGTGAGTATGGTGTCATTGTTTGATGAATGATTTCAAATTCTGAACAAAATTTTTCAAATGGTTTAACATATTGTCCATCTCGATCACTACGAATTATCTTTATTCGTTTTCCAAGTGCTTAAACACTTCCAAAAACTTCCAAAACTTCATCTTTGTTTTTCAATAGGTATACATAACAGTATCTTGTACAATCATCTATGAATGTGATGAAATACTTTTTACCACAGTTTGTTTGGACAAACTTTCAATCACATATATCGGTGTGAATAAGTTCCAAATGTGTTGTGTTTCGTTCAGCCGAATGAAACGACTCTTTGACTGACTTAACCTCTACACAAATTTCGCATTTTTCATTTGTATTAAAATATATATTTGGTAGTAAACTTAAATTCATTAACTTGCATACAGAATTAAATTTTGCATGTCCTAATCTATGATGCCATAAATTAGACCACTCAAGAATATAAGCAGAAGAAGACGTAAGTGATGAAATGCTTTTTACCACATTTTCTATTTCTATTAAAATACATACTTGGTATTGAACTTAAATTCATCAGTTTGCGTATAGAATTAAAGTTTACATGTCCTAATCTATAATACCATAAATTAGACGACTCAAGAATATAAGTAAAAGAAGATATTTTATTTCTTGAGTTATTTGCTACAATAGTAAAGACATTCATCTTGAATAGTCCATCTTTTACATAATCTTTGCCTACATACGTATTATTCTTGGTAAATATAAACTTATCATATACAAAGACTGATTTCAGGCCATTCTTGCTTAACAAAAAATTCGACACTAAGTTCTTGCGAATATCTGGCACATGAAGAATATTGTTAAGGCTAAGTTCTTTGTCCGATATCATCTTCAATATCACTTTGTCTTGTCCTTCACCCTTTGAACTTAAAGAGTTTCCCATGAACAATTTCTCACAATCGATTGGAGTGTAGGATGAGAAGAACATTCTTTTATTTACACAAATATGATGAACAGCACCTATATCCACCCACCATTTCATAAGTGATGAAATGCTTTTTACCACATTTTCTATTTCTATTAAAATACATACTTGGTATTGAACTTAAATTCATCAGTTTGCGTATAGAATTAAAGTTTACATGTCCTAATCTATAATACCATAAATTAGACGACTCAAGAATATAAGTAAAAGAAGATATTTTATTTCTTGAGTTATTTGCTACAATAGTAAAGACATTCATCTTGAATAGTCCATCTTTTACATAATCTTTGCCTACATACATATTATTCTTGGTAAATATAAACTTATCATATACAAAGACTGATTTCAGGCCATTCTTGCTTAACAAAAAATTCGACACTAAGTTCTTGCGAATATCTGGCACATGAAGAATATTGTTGAGGCTAAGTTCCTTGTCCGATATCATCTTCAATATCACTTTGTCTTGTCCTTCACCCTTTGAACTTAAAGAATTTCCCATGAACAATTTCTCACAATCGATTGGAGTGTAGGATGAGAAGAACATTCTTTTATTTACACAAATATGACGGACAACACCTATATCCACCCACCATTTCATGGGATTTCCAATATTCACTTGGGCTTGCTCTTTAGGTTTGCAACAATCGATAGAGTGATGTCCGACCTTTACACAATTATAACAATTGCCTTTGACTTTCTTTGCATTCTTGTTACTTCTTTGCTNCACCTATATCCACCCACCATTTCATGGGATTTCCAATATTCACTTGGGCTTGCTCTTTAGGTTTGCAACAATCGATAGAGTGATGTCCGACCTTTACACAATTATAACAATTGCCTTTGACTTTCTTTGCATTCTTGTTACTTCTTTGCTTAAAAAACTCTACGGAATGCTTTATCTTCTTGTTCTTGTTATTTGATTCCACCACATTAGCCTTTACTTGTAGTATATGACTTTCAACACGTTTGTCTGACTTTTACTTATCTTCTTCAATTCTCAACCGAATGATGAGTTCTTTAACATTCATCTCCTTCCACTTATACTTGAGATAATTCTTGAAGTCCTTCTACATGGGTAGAAGTTTTTCGATGATTGCAACCACTTGAGATTCACCTAGAGACATGTTCTCGACATAAATATCATGGAAAAGAACCTGCAATTCTTGTACTTGACTAATAACCATCTTTGAATATACCATTTTGTAGTCTAAGAACTTTCTCACGATGAACTTCTTAGTTTCATCATCTTCAACCTTGTATTTCTTCTCCAATGATTCTCATAGTTCATTTGTAGACTTCATGGAACTATACACATTATACATTGTGTTGTCCAACCCATTCAGTATGTAATTCTTGCACAAGAAATTTGAATGTGTCCAAGAATCCAATGCTACCAGTGATACCCTATTATGTTCCCCTTCTTACACGGCGGGAGTATCTTTATTCAAGAATTTAGCCAAGTTTAGGGTTATGAGATAGAACAACAATTTCTGTTGCCATCTCTTGAAATCAATGTCACTAAACTTCTCTAGCTTCTCTCCACGTAGAACAAAGTTTGTATGAATAGTAGGAAGGGCAACCGCAACCGAAGGAATCATAACGGTAGGAACCAAGTTAGGAGTAACTCCTTCCGAAGTTCCCATATTCAAAGTAGTATTAGTATTGTTAACCGTATTCATTTTTGTTTATACAAAACAAAAGATAAACCAACAAAAATAAGATTGGAGAATGAGTAGAAAAAGTTAAACCGAAACGAAATCAGCTTAACCGAGTAGAAATCAAATATAGATATAAAGATATCACTCATACACAAAATCGACTTAAAATTGTTTGTTTGTAAAATAGGTTTAGTGATATCTTTAACAAATTAAACTTATCAACCTCATCAAAATTTGATAGAGTAATGGCAAGAAATTGAATAATAAGCACCAAAGAAATGGAAGTTTCAACGAAAATAGACAAAGTAACACCAAGAAAATGGATGGAAAGTAGAGGCAAGAGTTGAACTATTTATCCTTAAGTCGATTTTGCCCTGTAACGATGCCTACGGATGATGGCAATCAACTCCCAAGATATAATAACTACATTTTTGTGTTTGTAGCACTCCAATAGACAACAATGAACCAAAAAGACGTATTTTGTACTCCTTTCGAATGAAATGAAAAATGGATATTTATGTAGAATTTTGGCTAATGAAATATGTTTTTTTTATGTTATGTTATGATTTTATATGGTTGGAATGAAGTAAATGACATCCCAAGGGTCTTATTTATATAAGAGGAGATGTTGCGAGTGAAAAGACGCCCAAAACTCATCAGACTTCACGGAGGGTCGCAACCCAGTCCACCGCTTGCCTATTATAGGCACGTCGCACGAGCACCAGTGGTGTCATTTCATGCAGGGACCTTTTTTGCTTTCCTGGAACTCGACTACCGCTCAAGCGATGTCATTGCCACTCACTCACCGCTCGAGCGCTAGTTGAGTTATGAAGTTATGTAATTTCTCTACCAGTTTTTTCTCTTTTCTTTTCAAAGACCGCAATTTCTTATTCACCTGGAAATATTTTTGAGATTCTAAATTTACCACGACGATCTACTCAATGAGTAAAACAAGTTAGTCTATTTATTTTCATAATTTGACTATCAGATCAAGTTTGAATATTTGGGAAGTTGACTCAAAAGTCACTTTTCTCACATTATGGTTTCACACTTAGCCATTTTACTTCTCTTTTTAAACCAATTTCCAACACAAATTACATATAAGAATAATACACCATAAGTTCTAAAATCTAACTAATCCTATCACTCCTAATTGTCTTCTAATTAAATAGGTCAAACGGACACATCCTATGAAATTTGGATTTTTAAAGATTTATGTCACATCCTTGTTTTATACTTATACATGAAAGAAGAAATCTCTAATGCTCGATATTGTCAGCGTGTCCAAATATACATAAAGTTATTAAACTAAACAAGCAACCAATATATAAAAACTTAATTTATTTTTTTGTAAAATCTTATAAAAAAATATATCTTTTTTCATTAGGAAATTGAAGGCAACAATAAAAAAGGAGGGGGGAAATCTTGTAAGAATTTTAATTACAAGTTCGTCTTTTTTTCATTGAAAAAAAAAGAAAAAAATTGAAAAAAGTAGAGAGAGAATAATAACAATATGTTGAAGAAGAAGAAATATATTGATTATTTTGTGTCATGGCTCAAGAGTTCGAAAAAAGAAAAAGGAAAGAATAGTACCGAAGAAAGAGAAAAATAGCAAAGATGTTGTAAATTAGAGAGAAAAATAAAGAGAAGACAGTAGAATTGTGTGTTTTAATAAGAACCAAAACATCATATTTATAGGGAATAATTAGTGATACAATGGTAATAAAAACTACGGCTGCAGGGGTATAGTAGTCATTCACTAATAAATATATTATTTACAACACTCCCTCTTGAATGACACATTACAAAATCTCTACATCGTTAAAATGTTGTTAAGAAAAATCAATAGGACAAAACTTGACTTAAGGAAAAAGAGTACGACTGCTCTCCTTGATTTCAATACTTGTATCAATGCATCATTGTCCTGTATGTCAATGCATTCAATAGTATGATTTTTTGTAAAGTATGTCTTATGTTATATTGTATAGTGTTTAAATAACACCGTTTTCATACAAGATATTTATCAACCTTTGATAACTGTAGTAACATGATGATTCAAAAAATAACTCTTATTGATCTCTTCGAAAATCTCATACATATATGAGTATTATTTTTTTAAGGGTAAATGTCTTGTATGTTATTAAAATTTATTACACAAAGAATATATCCGTTAAAACCTTATTAGGAAAAATCATGAGGGAAGAATCCTAATGATGGAAAAAAAAAGTACAGTATTCTTTTGAATACATTACAAAAGTTGTCTCATTAAAAACATTGCCAAAAAAATCCAATAGGCCAAAACATTGTCAAGGGAAAAAGAATACAACATGTATTTACTCCCCTCATGATTATATCACTTGAATTATGCTTCAAGGATAATATTAATAGTGGTGAGTGACTATCACGTATTTCAAATTTCATGCATCGTCAATATAATATGATATGTTGAGAGTTGTGCATTACATATGATCTTTACGAAATTCACTGTGTTGAGAGGTGTACATTACATATTACGACTTCATTTTTCTCATTTCCTTTTCGCATAAGTATATACATTTAGAGTTTTGGACTGTAGGTCCAGAAATTTCAGGTTTATCTACTAAATTCAATTTGCTGAAATTACGTCCATTTATTTGGCTAACCATTACTTCAATCGATATACTTTAATAAATTTATTTCGATATCCTTGCTATTCATAATATGAAGCGGTACATTATGTACAAGAATATTGTCGACATCTTTTTATTTTTCGATTCTACTTCTTTTCTCATGACAACATATTGAGATATCTCAATGTTCATTATTTCAGATACCTGAACCTCTTCTGGGGTTTTAAAAGATGTTATATCTAAATATTTATCAAGATTATGTCTCCTTAATATGATCATCTGCGTTAATTGCTCCATTTTTCGTTTGGAGATTTTTATATTAAAATCGAATATCATCACGCTTCAAGCATGTCATAAATTTATCAAATATAATATTAATGAATTGTCTTTTCAGGACTCATTTGAGTTGGAACATTTAAAGATGGTGTGCGTTATTGTTGATTTCTTTGGTCAGTAAATGTATCTAAATGAATTATCTTTCGAACTTATGGTTCAAATGTCTTTTGCGAGGATTTAAATGATGATGCATTTGTACATTAGTTTCAGTTTCTTAATTCCTCCCCATAATGCTAAGAGAATTGTCCAATCAAAATTGACAATTAGCAAATTGTGTTATTAAATATCACATTTGAGATTTGGGTCCAAACTAGACACTTCTTCTTAGTATTCTTTACTTTTCATATTAATGCAATGTGGTGGATTAATTGTACGTATTTTGCACTATCAAATAATTTGATGAAGAAATCAGGCTCTGACCATAAGCCAATTATAACAAGGAGAACTATGATATTGGCATGATGCATAATAGAGGCATTTAACAAGTAATGGTGTTAAACTATTTATCAACATCTCAACTAATGCTTATTAAAATGGTGAGATTTAGGATCACTAGTATTAACATGACAAACCATCTTGATTGTATAATCTGAAAATTATGCTCATAATTTAAAATTTGAGTAGTGATTTCGCAAATTTAAGGATCACTAGTATTAACATGACAAACCATCTTGATTGTATAATCTGAAAAGTATGCTCATAATTTAAAAGTTGAGTAGTGATTTCGCAAATTTTCGATTGCGAACACCATGCAATCATCTAATAAATGTATCAAATCTATTATATACAAATAATATCTAGATGGTCAATGCGGAGAATAATGAGGCCATTTATCACCCTAATTAATTTTCAAAAATATACAAAATTCAATCCCTATTTTAACTAGTTATGTTTAATGATAAATTTTGATAAAGAGAACAAATAACATGTAGGAATTCATTGGATTGAAGAATCTTCTAATTCTTCGTTGAATGTCCATTTGAATTTTTAATTTCATATCACTGTTGATTCAGTGATGGTCCAACTGATCATGCTAAACAATAAAATTAAATTGAACTTTTGGTTTCAATATAATATATAATTCAATTATTTAATATCGAAAAATATGATTAAACATTATATAATCATATCATTAAAGTAGTCAAATTAATCAATGTTCTCATGACATTAGTTATATGTTTTCTTTCAAAGATAAACATGAATTCAAAATGATACATTTTTCAAAATATGTGCTACTTCGATATCACGCTGTATTTTATTATTGCTCATTCAAAAGCAATATGTGAATATTCTTCTTAAATATTGAAAATTACAATTTATGCTCTCCAGGAGCAATTACATATTATTATAATAAATTATACAAGAATTTACTCTTCAAGAGTAAAAACATAATTTATGTTAGATCGTATTTATTGTGCTCTTCTAGGGTAAGTAAAATTTAACGAGAACATTAATATATAAATATGTATGTATAAGAATGGACACATAAAGAAATTGATTAATTTAATTCATGATTTTACATAGAAATCGATCAATGTTCTTTGAAAATATTGAAAATTATAATTCATACTCTTCATGTGCAAATAATGTTATTCTGGAATATTAATTATAATGTTGTATTATTTCAAGAGCAACAAAATATTTGTAATAGGAAAATCTACGAATAATATTCTTCTAGAATATTGGAATTGGAGTGTCATGCTTAGAGGTGGCAAAGGGTCGAGGCTCGGCTCGACCCTTGCTCGCACAAGCTTGACTGTGCCCACGAGCTCACCGCTTGTGGGCGGCTCGTGGGCCGAGAGCTCGGCTCAGCTCGTTTTTTTTAACTATAATTTTTCTAAACGACTTAACCTAAAAAAAACATATATATATATATATATACATTTGGTCGTTTTCTAAAACATTTTTACTTTTTAAAATAATAATAAAAAAATAAGATAAGCACTCCTCCTTTATCCAGGCTTGGGACCGATTACTTCAATTTTGAGTAGGTGGAGTTAAAAATTGTATACGAACAACTTGTTACGTGTACAATTTTTTTAAAAAATTATAAAAGTATTAAAATAAAATTTTGTGATGAATATGGTTAAATTAAATATCACTTACTTGACTACATGCAATTTCGACATATTTATCTTGCAATTGATAATGAGCGTCTTCCCAGTCTTCATGCAAATTAATGCTTCCAAAATAACTTCTTTTAGTCGACTTCTGACCTCGGAGAGAACCATTTTTCCCTGCACTAAAAGCAGACTTCGAAGGTATAGTGCTAATCGGAGGTGTTAGTAGATCTTTTGCCATTGCAGAAACAATTGGCCATCGACGTTCATTATTTCGCCAGAATTCAATGACCTCTTC
>CAIGRN010023413.1:0-10179 GCA_903798345.1 Fraxinus anomala
AATTCTTGTTTGCCAAATGTTGTTGTTCAGTTTATTTAGCCCTTGTTTAAATAGTTTTTTTTTTTTTTTTAGAATGTGTGGTTAAAAATAGAAAAAAAAAATTGAATTTATGTACAATATATTTAATTATGTTAATGTTGTTGGGTTTATTAATTTGTCATATGGATCTATATATGTAATTAATTGTATATAAAACTATCTTAACGTTGAGTCTAATTAAACTGATCTAATAAAGAATTAAATTGTTATGTTTATGGCATCTAAATAAAGTGTGAGCCAAATTATATGTATAGAGACCAGATCCATTATGATCATATTTGACGATGGACCAAACACATATGAAAACTATAAATAGGGTTATGATTCCAATTCATATGTGATTCTCATTTTTTGTGTAATCTCATCAACACAAGAATATAAGAAAAAAACATGTTGAAGAGAAAAATCCAAATCCACAATAAAAAATTAAGAAGAATGATTGGATCAATTAAATTAAAGAACAAGACAATCGAGATTATGGAGTAAGAAAAAAAAAAGATCAAGAACTCAAGAACCAAAAGAGCCAATAATCAAGATTTAAGATCTGGAATCAAAATTCAGTATTAAATAATCATTCCACATGTTCCGCATTATTATTATTATTATTATTATTATTATTATTATTTGTGATTTGACATGGAGATCTTGGTAATAAAATAATTAGGTTTCCTAGTTTTATAAAATTTAAAATTCATAAAATTTCAACAAATGTGTGATTGAAATTGAGCATAAGAAATAATTTATTTTGTTTTAAAAGGAGTCAAACAGAAGCTAGGTTCTTGATGATTTCTATTGCATTTGGGAACATTAAAGTTTTTACGAAAAATGTGTTTAGAAGGGATTTTCTCGGAACTCAATTGCAACTTCAATTATTTTTGTTTTGCAAGTGAGCACGAAGTTGCTACTTGTATTGATTTTTGTTCTTCAATTTGGCTCCTATACCATTTGGGACTGCTGGTAATAATTTAAAATATAATTTGAATTAGAGATTTTGGATCAAAAGTTCCATTGTGGGTGGTAAATTGGCTAACCACATGGACGTGGGTTGGGCGCTACCGAATTCCGTAGAACTCCACCAACAATGCAACTATCATGGCAGGTATGATTCAATACCCATTTTTAGATGAATCTAATTATGGGGTTGGGAACCACTATTAGAATAGACAACCTCAGGTCAAGATGGATTTTGATGATATGATGAATGAAATCTTGAATCTTAGATTGAAAATCTCCCGGTTGTGCATTTTTCCTTCCTCTTTAATGCCTCTTTTCTTCTCTAAAATTTTGTAACCCTCGTTTCTGGTCAGTCTTGGGGTTATATATATGACCTAAATCATGTTTCCAATGTATAATTTCCATGCTCAATTTGATCTCTCCATCTTTACCTCTTCAATTTCTCCTCCGTGTCATCTTTTGACTATTTGCATCTCAGTCCCTAAACTTTGATTTTCCTTCATTTTAGTCAATTTTCTCCTTTTTTTCTTCAAATTTCCACTGCAATCATCATTATTGTCCTGCAAGCACAAATTACATAGAATTAAGTTATATTTCAATTTGTTTTCAACAATAATTCGTGTTTTGTGACCTAGAAAAATGTGTAAAATGCACTTATCAATGAACCTTGGGTATTTGGCCGGACACAAAAAAAAAAGGAAATCAGAGACAATTTCATGAACATTTACCTTCGGATTATAGAACCAAGGTCGAGATTCCACATTTTGATGGTACTTGCACGTGGAGGATTTCATAGATTGGGTGTATATATATATATATATATATATATATATATATATATAACCTTCATCCGTCAACCCACAGTTCAAGCTAATTTCTAACATGTATCTCAAAAGTTGGTTTGCCCCATCTATGTGCCTTGGAGCGTCCAATTCATTGTCTTTTCGAGAAGCCATGATCTTGCTGATCTTGTGGATTGAGGGGTCTTCTCTCCACCAAAAACTCTCTAAGATGGATCCTTTAATCCAACTCACCCATTTCGGTCAAAGAAAGACACACAAAGAGTTTATGGCATGAAGACTTCAAAACAAGTGTGAGATACTCTTCAAACTTAGTTTTCCTCTATTTCTAGGTCTCGAATTGCCTTGTTAAAGAGACAACTCCAAACGATTACTAAAGGCCATTGGTTTTGCATTGACTTTTTGGAGGAAGCAAAAGGCTTGATTGATCAATTAGAAGCTGCTCGCAAAGTTATTGATGATCGAGACTTAATTAGCTTTCTCTTGGGAGGACATCGATCCACCTTCACTCCATTCATAAAATTATTTAATTTTGGTTGTCGTGAAAAAAAAATCACCATTGATGATTTCAGTCTGAACTATTGAGTTTTGACGCACAAACATCTTTTGTCACTGCTTTGGACTTTGCTATACGACAGCCAAATTTATGCCAAAATAATTCATTTTCTTCATCACAAATTAATTCAATTAAATTGATTTCTAATTCCTTATTCAAATAATGACAAAAATTTTTTTTTTTTAATTATTTTCAAGTTTCATATTCAATTTTTAATTATTCATATCATTCGATTTATAAGAGTACAATCAAACTTTGGTTTGCCGAAATTATTATTATGTGTGGGAAAAAGGTGGCACAATGATGGTGACTTGGTTGCTGACTGGATTGTTGGTTGAATTCTTTAACCGGTTTGCTGAATTGGTGAACGCTGTTTCTACTTTACAAAAACATGTTTTCGTAAAGTGCGACTTCTTTAGTGGGTTTTAAAGGCATTAGATGTCGCCAGTGTCAACCCTAGCATCGTTGGATGACTGGCCTTCTAGTGGCTTTTGATATACCGTTCATTGCCTAGGGTTTGAGTATTGAATTCATTATTCATCTATCTCTGACCCTTGTAGTTTTGCCGTTTCTTTCTCTCACTCAAAAGGCAGAAATCTTGTTTTGATCTTTTAGATACTATCAGCTTGATATATATCTTGACTGATTTGTAGATTGTTGAGTGCCATGTTCTTGAGTGATCGGTTGTATAGATTGAAAGGCTTGCTCGATGTAATCTTGAGTGATTCATTCTGATCTTTGATGGTTTCTTTGGTTTCGGTTATAATATAGTGGTTTCTTTCGTTGATGGAAGCTCAAAAGAGGATTATGAACTTTATAAACAGAACCTCTTACTTTAGAGAGAAAATTCTTGTGTTTTTTTATTCTTTATTACTAGTACTTTATAGTTTTAAATTTGTTGGTAAAGTTGCCTAATAACTTGAACATAATCTTAACAGTGGTATCAGAGCAGTTAGATGGTGGTTCTTGGCTCGGATTTTAGTAGATTTGAAAGCTTAACACTTGGTTCAGTAGGTTGTTGTTATTTCGTGAAACCCTAATAAAGGGATCTGATGAGTTAGTTCCTATTTTCGATTTAAAGTACAGATTACTTGCTTATACTTTATAGTTTCTTACAAACATGTTTAAAATCTTTCGATCTGAGACTTTCTTGGCAAATCCTTTGTCTAGAAACCCTTCGAGTTGTTTGCAATTTGAGGATTGTCTTGATTTATGTCAAAGATCCATATTCTAATTCTTTGTACATGTTTCGTATTATTGTATATTGCATAGTGCTATAATTTGTACTTTTTTCTACGATAAAGAACGTTTCCGTGACTGTATTATTTGGAATAATGTATTGTGAAATTATTAAACAATAGTTTATACAATTTTTCATTCTCTTGTGATTTTCATATTAGTCTCTTGTGTGTTGATATCTGAATTACTACAAGTTGTATACACTCTTGAAGTGTTCTGTGTGATCTGCATACATTGTTTGTTTATTCAAATTTTTTATCGTGACTTCTTCAAAATTTGAATTGAAAGTTTTTAATGGTAAATGAGAATTGAAAGTTTTTAATGGTAAATGGAACTTTAGTCTCTGGCGCTAAAAAATGAGAGCACTTTTACTTCAACAAAAATCTGCTAAGACCATTGATGAATCATGGCCAACAGATCTTGAAGCTAGTAAAATAATTGAATAAGATGAAACTGCATGGAGTTCCATTTTTCTACATCTGTTTGATAATGTGCTTAGGAAAATTGGTAAAACAAAGACTGCTGCTGAATTGTGAAAAAAATTAGAAACTATATAGTTGAACAAAACCATTCCAAATAAAGTGTATCTTTTGAAATATTTTTTTGATTTTAAACAGGACCCATCTCTTGACTTTGAGGTTAATATTGAAAGATTCAATAGATTATCTCGTGACCTAGCCAATTGTGATGAGAAGCTCTCAAAAGACCAGTTGGGTGTGGTCTTATTAAATTCAATTGGTGATAAATATGACGATGTTAAAAATGTTATTGAATATGGAAGGTGATATGACCCAGGATAGGCGTTCTCTTGGCCGAGCTAAGGAGTCCAAATTGAAGAAGTCAACAAGCCAAAGACCAAGTTTCATGTTAGGGTCAATGGCCGAAAAGAGTTGGAAAGCATTGAAAACGAGAAGCTAAACCTGGAAGCCAAAGTTACTCCTATGAGACCGCATAGGGAAAAAGGCATGCGGTCGCATGCCTATCGTTCGAGATTTGAAGGGGCCGCATGTTTGAACTATGCGACCGCATAAATTTGTACTATGCGGTCGCATAGACCAAATCCGGGAAGAATATTTCCTTTTCCCAAAATTTCCTAGTTTAGTTAGAATTCTATTCTTAATATATTTTGTAATCTTTGACATTATTTCCATTTTTTACTAATTTCTAGGGTTTAGTATAAATAGGTATTTTCCTTCATTGTAAAATGGACTTTCGATAATAAATTAACGAGATTTTTCTCTCCCTTGCTTCTTGAATGAACTACCGAACTTATCAAATATATTGTTATATTTGTAGCGTTCAACCCTTAGAACTTATCAAAGGATTAAACACCCTTTATGACGTTCGCAAATCGAGGTTCGTTGGTTTTATATTCAAGAGGTCATTCAAACTCTGTTTTTGTTTGGTTGCTTAGTTCAATAATTTACGGGTCGAGATTCTACCGTCTACAACCTGAATTTGGGCTTTCTCGGCGTTTTCAATTAATTTCGTAATTTCCACGCTGATCTCGCTCACGGGTNCAACCTGAATTTGGGCTTTCTCGGCGTTTTCAATTAATTTCGTAATTTCCACGCTGATCTCGCTCACGGGTTCTCGTCAGAAGGGAAACTCTAGTTACTGATGTTATAATTAATGTTTTAAGAAACAAGGAGTTAGAGTTAAAATTTAAGAAGAAAGAATCCGTCAGTGGGAATAATCTGATGGTTAGGTCCAAGCTTATTTCCAAGAATGGTAATTTGAATAAGAAATTAGAGCACAAGAAAAAGGAAAATTCGAAAGATAAAATGAAAAAAAAAAAGAGTAAAAAAATGTTTTTACTATCAATAAGAAGGTCATTTATCAAAAACTGCCCTAAGAGACTTAATAATAAGAGAAATAAATCTAAAATTGATGGTGATGCAGCTTTAGCCTGTAATAATGAGGCTAATATTGATGAAATTTATATTGATGTAAACTATCAACCTAGTTAAGAATGGATTCTTAACTCAGGCTGCACATTTCATATGTGTCCTAATAGAGAATGGTTCACTGAGTTTGAAATTGTAAATGGCGGTTAAGTTTTAATGGGTAATCATATGACATGTCAGGTTAGGTGAATAAGAACTATCACTTTAAGAGTAAAGGGTAATTGTCAACTAGTCTTGGAAAAGACTAAGTATGTTCCTGATTTACAAAGAAATCTTATTTCTTTAGGTGTTTTAGATGACCTAAACTATGATATTATGATTAATAAGGGACACATTAAAATCTTGAAGGACTCACAATTAATTGTTGAAACCCCCAAGAGACATAGACTTTACATTTTGCAAACTCAAAACCATTTTTATTCTACTTTAGCAGCAATCTCTATTCAACATGATAAATCACAAACATGTCACAAAAGATTAAGTTATATCAGTGACAAAGGGTTACAGATTTTTAAAAAACAAGGCGCCTTTGGAAAAAAATAACATTGAGAAACTCAATTTTTGTAATCATTGCATTCTAAGAAAGCATAATATGTTACCATTTTTACATGGAATACATAAATCCTTGTCAATACTTGAATACTTGCATTTTGATCTTTGGAGACCAGCCTCTGTGCCAACTCATATTGGTTTTAAATACTTCATTTTGGTCATTGATAATTTTTCTAGAAAAAATTGGATTTTTTTTTCTTAAATCAAAGTCTGACACTTTCAATGTTTTCAAAGAATGAAAAACTCTTATTGAAAATCAAACTGACAAAAAGATTAAAGTGTTAAGAACTGATAATGGCTTGAAATTTCGCAATTCTGAATTTGCTGAGTTGTGCAAATTATATGGTATATTAAGACAGATAATTGTGATACACACTTCACAACAAAATGGTTTGGTTGAAAAAATGAATAAAAATGTTCTAGAAAAAGTAAGATGTATGCTTTTAAGTTATGGTCTTCCCAAGTTATTTTGGAGGAAAGTTGCAAAAACTATTAGTTATCTGATCAATAAAAGTCCTGCTAGTGCTGTATACTTTAAAACTCCTAAAGAAACGTGGAATGGAAAACTTGTAGACTTCAGTAACTTGAGAATTTTTGGATGTGCAATTTTTGTACATAATCTGAAGGAAAATTAGAACCAAGAGTGAAATGGTATAGACTATGGGTAAGAGAAACCAAATGATATAAGATCATTATAAGTATAAATGTTGTGTTTATTAAATATGATCTACCATGTTTAAAAAAGGAGAAAAACCGAGAGCCCCTAAGTCAGATTGACAATGTAGAAAGAGTGACTGAAATTGAGGTGGAGCAGGTTAATGAAGAAAATCAACAACCTACTGTTCAAATTGAAAATGAGAATGCTGAAACTCATAGTAATGAAGGTTCTGAACAATCTGAGGCTGATTTGGAAACAAACCAGCTTTTAGATGATTATCAACTTGCTAGAGACAGGCAAAGAAAACAGATCAAACCTCCTGTCAGGTTTGATGATGAAGTTTCTTTTCTGACCTATCAAGGGTTCATTGAAAATGAATCTGAATCCTTAAAAAATCCATAAGTAGTAAAGATTTCAATCATTGGCTTGCAGTAATACAAGATGAAATGGAATCTCTTAAATGGAATAAAACATGGATTATAACCAAAAGACCTGAGGGAAAAAGGGTTGTTGACTGTAAATGAGTTTTTAAAATCAAAAGGAGAAAACAAAATGATAATGACATAAGTATAAAGTCAGACTTGTGGCAAAACGCTTTACTCAAAAAAAAGGGAATATATTTTAATGAATTTTTTCTGCAGTTGTAAAATTTACAAATGTTAGAGTAATTTTAGCCTTAGCCATACAATTTAACTGGGAACTAGATCAATTTGATGTAAAAATAACGTTTTTTAAATGGTGACCTTGATAAAACAACTTATATGGAACAACTCAAGGGTTTTGAAGTAAACAAAAAGTTTGACTTAGTATGCCTTTTTAAAAAATCTTTATATGGCTCAAAACAACCTCTAAGATAATTGTACAAGAGAATTGATACTGTTATGCTTAGACTTGGCTTTAAAAGGAATAATTTTGATACCTATCTTTATTGCAAAGGAAGTGGTGGTGAAAATTCACTTTATCTACTCATTTATGTAGATGACATGCTTTTGGCTAATTATGACATAAATGAGTTAGAGTTAATAAAAAACAAGTTGAAATCTAAATTTGAAATAAAGGACTTAGGTCTTGTTAGAAAGATTTTAGGTATCGAAATTTAAAAAAAAAAATAGAAGAGAGGGTACATTAAGTATCAGTTAGAAATTTTATGTTTTGAGACTATTGGAAAAGTTTGCTATGTCTGATACTAAAAGTGTGAGTTGATATCATTTCAAACTTTC
This sequence comes from Fraxinus anomala, assembly GCA_903798345.1. Classification (NCBI taxonomy): domain Eukaryota; kingdom Viridiplantae; phylum Streptophyta; class Magnoliopsida; order Lamiales; family Oleaceae; genus Fraxinus; species Fraxinus anomala. Next base: position 7,926 of record CAIGRN010023413.1, read on the forward strand.
AAATGAACAATGTCCTAAATCTAAAGAAGAGTTTGAGAGAATAACAAGAGTGTCATACTCTAATGTAGTTGGGTCTGTCATGTACTTAATAGTTTGTTCTAGACTTGATTTAGCAAACCCAAAAAGTGTATTGAATAGATATATGTCAAATCCTGAGAAGCTCATTGTGAAGCTATGAGATAGCTTCTTAGATACATTAAGGAAACTTGTTATTTTGGAATCCAATATAGAAAACAATCTGATGGTGTTATCTTAAGGGGATATACTGATTCTAACTATGCAAGTGATAGAGATAATTGGAAATCCACTTCAACCTATATGTATACTTTATGTAATTCCCGTATAAGTTGGAAATCCTAACTACAAAATATTGTTGCTTTATCTTCTACAGAGGCAGAATATATAGCTGCAACATATGCTATAAAAGAAGGGATCTGGTTAAAAAGACTCTTAAATGAATTTGATTTTATTAAAGATGTTGTTTTATATTTTGATAACCAATCTGCCATTTATTTGACTAGAAATACAATTTTACATAATAGATCTAAATATGATGATGTTAAATTTCAATTTATTAGAGATTTTATTTCACAAGGAGTTGTGAAACTTAAAAAGAATTCTACTTATTTTAACCCTGCTCATATAGGTACTAAGGTGCTAGGTGTTGGCTTTAAACAAATTTCAAGATTTTTTAAGTCGGCCGAACATTAACTTTTGCTTATCTGTGTATTATGTAAAATAGCAAATGATGTCATGTCTTGAATGAACCACTGTAGATGAAACTCGAATCATTGTAATAAGGTGGAGATTGTGGGGGAAAAGGAGGCACAATGATGGTGATTTGGTTGCTAACTGGATTGTTGGTTGAATTCTTTTGTTGAATTGGCGACTGTTATTTTTATTTTACAAAAACGTTTGTAAAGTGCTACTTCTTAAGTGGGTTTTAAAGGTATTTGATGTCGCCAAGTGTAAACCCTAACACCGTTGGATGACTGACCTTCTGGTGGCTTTTGATATACCATTCATTGCCTAGGGTTTGAGTATTGAATTCATTATTCATCTCTCTCCGACCCTTGTAGTTCTCTCGTCTCTTTCTCTCACTTAAAAGGCAAAAAGCTTGTTTTGATCTTTTAGATACTATCAACTTGATATATATCTTGAGTGATTTGTATATTATTGAGTGTTGTGCTCTTGAGTGAACGATTGTATAGATCAAAAGGCTTGCTTTATGTAATCTTGAGTGTTTCATTCTTAGTGCCCAGAAAGTATATCTTGGATAGTTTCTTTGGTTTCGGTTATAATATAGTGATTTCTTCCTGTGACGGAAGCTCGAAAGAGGATTATGAACTTTATGTTCTGAACCTTTGCCTTAAGGCGAAAATTTTTGTATTCATCTCATTCTTTAATATTAGTACCTATAGTTTTTGATTTATTGGTAAAGTTGCCTAATAACTTGAACCTGATCTTAACATTATGCTATATTAATTTGGGAATGACAGTTATATATTGGAAGATAGACGTTCATTTGCTCATGTTAGCATTAGCACAAAAAGCAAAATCTATCCTAAGGAGATTTACAATCGTATACCTCATTTCATTTTATTTCCTTTAAATTTATGTATTTTTAGTGTTTCATTAAGTTGTGATTTGCTCAATTTTATACAAGTATCTTGGTTTTGATAATTTGAAACTCTATCAGATAATTTGCATTGCAATGGAATATAAATCATGCTCCAATTATTTTTCCGACTGAACCAGGGAACCCAAGATTGCATGAAAATTATGTATCAAATATTTTTGTTTCAAGAATGGCTACTGATTTTGGATTATTAGCTAAAATAAAGGCTCGTGAGAAGATATGGAGAAGGATGACCATTCGAAAAGGGTCTAGTTTTATAAAGCACAAAGCTATCGGACTAGAAATTTCATTCTTCACTAGGAGATTATTTAAGTCGCTGCCTATAGATAAAGTAATGCAAATGAAATTTAAAACACAATTGGCATCTACATCCAGGTGTTGTAACCAATTGCAGACCATTCATTATGTTTTTACACTAAAGAAATATGACTTTTGTTCACCCAGATATTGGTCACTAAAAATCCAATATCAGTTGGTAAAGTCAGTGCCTGACTAGAAAATGTTGGTCAGGAGTTGGTCGTTAAAAGCCAGGTTTTCATTGACCGAACTACAATTTCGGAGAACTTAGAGATTTTAAATGACCAACTTCTTTTTGTTTAGAAATGATAAAGCTTT
>CAIGRN010023415.1:0-32320 GCA_903798345.1 Fraxinus anomala
TCTTCAGAGAGTTTATATTACTTATTGCTTCGTAAGGAGATGGGTGGGCCCACCTTAATACCTACAAAGACGAAGTCTTCCATAGCTGGATCAAACACCATAGAAGAAGCCCTTGACATGGATGCGCCACCTCCATGTAAGGATATCAACTTATTATAACCAATTATGTCCAGAGCATCACCCCTGCTACTTACACATTCAGAGCATCGCATCTGCATCAACTTATCACAGCTGCTTATATATTTAGTTTCGTCTCTACATCAACTTTATCACAGCGACTTATATTCAAAGTCCGACTAGCATATCAATATTCAACTCAGACTTGGGGAACTATTGTGATACTAGTATCTTTGCATCATTATATTATTATACGATCGTGTAGTAATGATCATACATATGACATTATTTTCACTACTGCCAGTATGTATGTTAGTTATCTACATTATCAATGTGTTGCTTCACTATAACACTACTATTACACTAAGTTGTGCAAGCATGCAAATCATGATAGGCTCTCTGCATATTATATCTTGAAGAAATTTGATGCTATTATTTACTTTATTGTCATGAGTAATTTGAGGGACAACTGGACCCCAATTTATTTTTGTACATATGCAGTGGATATATTTTCTTTTATTACAGATTGATTCAGTCCATATTATAGAGGAGATGTTGCCGAAATTTTGACAAATTATATGCAACATCTTCGAGACAATTCGTAGGCCCTCGCTTATTTAGGCTCCTATTGATATTTTTGAGGTAGTAAGTCATCATATATTGGAGCTACTCATATTCTAAGGCAATGTATAAGACCTCATCTACTTGACAGCTTATATTTCAAAGTCCGACCACATATAAATGTACGATTCAGACTTGAGGACTATTGTTACACTTATAAATTACGTGGGGCATCGACTATTTATTGGATTGGGCTTATTAAACTAAATAATTTGCATCTTGGGCTTAATTCATTACCCACGCGGCCCATTTACATTTTCCTATATATATGTGAGTTTCATCCACAATAAGGTATGCTTTCTATCTCTATCTAAATTCTCTCTCCCTTTCTTGCACTATCTTTTTCTTTCGTCCAACTGTTGATCTAACCTTCAGAGTGCAAATGGTCATCGAACTTTTTTCTCGATCGGTGGCCTTTGTCTCCTAACGGGCGTTCCAGTGTGCATATGATGTCTACGTGGAAGGGAGATGGTCAGGATTCTGGTGGTGCATTTTTTGAGGTCAACAGTTATAATATTGTAATCGAGATGCAACAGTCAACATTGACACGTTTCATTTATTCTTGATCAACAGGGAGGAAGTAAAGGTGATTATATTAATTCAATTCATCTACTTGTGAATCAAAGCAGAATAAAGAACGAAACTAGCAATAAAACGACATAGAGAATTTTTTAAATCCAAGGTTTTGCAATAGATAGGAAAGATCAAGAAATCTTAAACCTTCTATTCACGTATTGGGTGATGCAATAACATCTCAACATTAATCTTTCTTCGAAGAACCCAGTGGATCTCCAAATTATATGAAGGTGATGAAGGAAAATCGTGTTTTCAGGCAAGTCCTCGGAATTTTGAATCTAGCTCTGAGGATTTAGATAAAGAAAGACTAGTTTCAAATTCGAGACCACTTCATTGGGTTTCTAAGGATATAAATGTTGATTGTCTGACACGTTCATCCGCTCTTAAGAATTCAAACTGTTGACTAGGTGGCCCATATTTTATGTATGTGAGGTGGTTGATAGAGCTGATGGTCCGTAGGGAAATGACTTTGTTACTTACATGCTTCCTCTCTTTTCTTTCCTGAAAACAAGTAGGGAAACCACTCTCTCAACTTTATGGCTCGTGCCCAAGAAATTTACAGACCGCACGCCCCCGATGACGGGAAAGGTAAAAGGATGATCTTATTTGACCAATAAACCGTTGACAGGAAAATCTAAAATGAAAGCATCAAAGCACTGGATTAATCTTAAGAAATGGATTCCACTTCAAATATTCATCAAGGAATTCAAAAAGAAAATAAGTTGAATCCAAAGAAGCTACAGCTTTTGCCATTAAAACCGGCCTTGAATCAGAAAAAGTCGACATGCTGCCTTCAGATTAAAATCAGATTTTTAGTAGATTTTGATAAAATTGATAAAACGTGTGATTAAAAACTTGTGGGTCTCATGTGTATATGGTTAAAATTAATTATTAGCCTTAATTTAGATTAAAATATAGATTTTAGTCATCACCAAACAAGGGCCAAGTCTTATGGCAAGAAGAATTCCGTCTACAATAGCTTAAATCTTAGACTCCAAAATCGGACAAGTCTCATAAAATGTGGAGAATGCTTTGATGCAGCTTCGAAAGTGTTCTCGAATGTGACATGCCGAAGAACTATGAGTCANTACGTAGTGTTCATTGCTACGTGGTTCGCATCACAGAGTACTAGGATCAATGAAAGCACCTGATGAACCTACTGCTATAGTATTAGACTGTGGTGATCTATAACCCTGATGTGGTTTATGAGCATTCGATTGTGACTAGTTGCTAGACTTTCAAACTTGAGATTGCTGCTGCGATTGATTCTGCTGTCTCAACTTACACATGTATTCACTCGGTTCATTTTATGTCTATGCTGGCAAAAAAGTCGTCATTTATAACTCTATTTGGGCTCGTGTCAAAATAAACGAATCTTGTAGACTTTCTCGTAGATTTATCGATACATTTAATTTGACATGACTTTCATTATCTTTAAAAGTGTTTTGGCTCTATAAATATTGAAATTGATTTCTTGTCCTCGGTGGATAGGAGGAAACCTCCCACCACTGATATGATAAGAAAAAAAGAGAGAAACATGCCCATTGGGAACCAGAGATCTTCTATAAATATATGGAAACTTCACAAACTCCACAGATTTCTTCTTTCAACCACGACCATCAGTTGGTGGAGACGCCAGTCATCACCGTCAGGCTCCTCCGATCAACACCAATCAACGCAGAGATAATTCTATATAGCAGTTAATATCAATAATCATCAAAAGCAAGCCTCTCAAGCCAAATCCTCCCTCATCAGTAGCCTCGCATCCTCCTCCTATTTGAATAATTCTATATAGCAGTTAATATCGATAATCATCAAAAGCAAGCCTCTCAAGCCAAATCCTCCCTCATCTATAGCCTCGCATTCTCCTCCTATTTGTAATAAAAATAAACACTTAGATATAATACTATCTATTTTCCCTTTTTAATTTTATTTAAGAAATATTTTAGAGGCATAATAGATTTGTCAAGGCTTTTGATATCAATTCATCAAAGTGGTTGTTATACTAAGAATGGATTATCTTGCTTAAAATTCGGTTCGATTTAGTCCGATATCAAAGAGAGACTATCTTGTTTAAAAATCGATTCCCATCGGTTCGAAATTGGAGTGCATTATGTTTGAAATAATAGACACTATTAAGAAAAAAAAAAAGTGATGGACAATCCCTACTCCTATCTAAAAGCATCGTTGTAATTTCCACTAGCTATATATTCAATTAACCAATGAAGTAAATTTCAAATTTACCAAATGTTCATGATTAAAAATTTTAAATATTAATTCCGATCAACTTTAGCTCATCTTCTTCTCTCAATTCTCTCATCGATCGACATCTAAAAAATAAAACATAGTAAAATTCGAACTTATTTTCAATATACAGATAAAAAAAATGGTACGTAGTCTTATTGCAATTGCAACCCCAATTTAGATGACATTAAATAAAATGAGTTATTTAATTTGATTTATCATTTAATCGATGATAATAAATAATATTATTCAAAATATTTTTTTTTATCTTAATCTACTTTAGACAAAATAGTTAATATCATGTTTAATTAATAATTTGTTTATGATTTTGGTCGTCTACCGGCCAACCTACCATGTGATTGACGCGGATTTACATGTCCTTCTGGCCCCACCACAAACACGCCATCCTAATTCCGTGTTCTATTATCCACCGTAAGATCATCATAACCGATTCTTCCGCCGTTGATCTCCTACTCCCATAAATGCCAATGATGAGAATTTAAATGGTGGGGCCCACAATGGCCCGCCATACTGTTCTTATCCTTTACCGGCTGCCCACCGGCTATAGTCCATATTATGGATATTGTACTACAGTTACAACGCAATGTACAATGATTTGAATGGGGAAGTTTTAAGGCTTGTTTGAGAAAGTTTTTGCATATCAAGAAAAGTTCCTCATATTTGAATTTAAAACAAAAGTTGAGTGTGAGATTCCAAACAATTCCTTAATTTGGGGCTAGTGAGCCAATCAGTGGGCAGGTTCGGGTATGCTTTCTCGCCTAAGGTTCGGTCACCGAACCTCACAGGCTTGGATGCCGGCCTATAAATAAAGCTTATGCCTAACCAAGATTACTCATTGACGTGTTCAGCACAGGTTCGACGAACGAGAAAGAGATTTTCCTTACTAGTAGGTTCAGTCTTTGATTATTTTATTTCCATTTTTTTATTGTTATTTTGCTAAATTTCGTTTGCTGATCTGACGATTACGGTGATTTTATTAGCTAAGTTTGATATTTGTTTAGATAATGATCGATTTTAGAAAACTAACTTCCGATCTTAACAATTGTTGCTGAGATCTGAGTTATCAATGGTATTTTTTGATCCTGAATTTGTTGTAGGAAGAAAAACAATAAATTCGTGGAAAAACCACACCCTTTATTGAGAACGAAACCAGAAAAATTTAGAAATGGAGTTTTCAAAATTTTATCTGTGATTTTATGTGCTTATTTTTCTCGCATTTTTTTGTTCAAGATCAGTAGCGAATCTTAGATTTCTAAAGCAGAATGTCGAACAAGATAACGAAAATTTTTGATTTGTTATGTTGAGTTGCAAGTGGAAAATTTATTTTAGAAACATATTTAGGTGAAAATGAGGTTCGAGCAATACTTCCTTTCTATTTTTATTATTTTTAAATTATGATTTGACAATTTTGAAGTCGAATCCCAACCCTGATTAGGGAAAATGAGGTCCGAACATTATTTTCCTTTCAGTTTTGATGATTTTTAAATTTTGTTCTACGAATTTTGAAAGTGGATTGTCCTGAATAATGAAGGAAAAATGAGGCACAAACATCATTTTGCTTTCAATTTTGATGGTTATTTGCTTTCAATAATTATATTTGAAACTTTTGAAATTTGAATGCTAGCTTGGTCAAGGGATATTTATATATTTTTCTACTTTATTTTGTCCTGTTCTTCGTTGCAATTCAGTATTCTAGTACAGTCTTAATGTTGAATACTAATGCAAGTTAATGGCTTCTCCACCAGGTAATTTGGATTTGATTAAGAAACAAGAATGGCTTTGGTATTTGGAAGAAGGTCAACACTTAATCCAAATGCTCCTGTGTTCATTCCAGCATCAATGCGCCAGGTGGAAGACTTCTCGCCTGAGTGGTGGAATTTAGTGACAACCTCAAATTCGTTCCGCGACTACTGGATTAGCCAGCACCAGGGAGACGATATCTTCGGCGAGGAGAGTGATGATGTTGCTGATTTGTTGCCCGATACCATTGACCTCGGTGTTGATGAGGATATCCTCAATATGGAAGCTCAGTTTGAGGAATTTCTCCAGTCTTCCGAGTCCGGACAGGGGAATTTCTCAGCTTTCTCTGCTTTCAAGGAAATGCCTGAAAATGGTACTTCCTATATGTGCGCGTGTCTTTTGGTTATTCAGTTAGTTAATTTGATTAAATTACAAACTAAAGGTTATGAATTGTTTGGTTGTGGTGTATAACGATAACATCATTCAGTATATTGACTTGCTGAATATCTATATGTGAAGTGGAAAACTGTGATTATACATACTGAGTGCTCTTTGTGCTTGCTGATTCATTGTTGTTTGATGTTTAACAGCTGGTGTAGTAGTAGCACGAAAATTTACCTTTAAAATTGTTGAAGTTTGGAAGAAAGGGAAGTTTTTTGTCGTCTTTCCCCAAAAGAAAAGATGGGAATACAAATTTGCTTGAAACAGTTCTTAGATGACTCTTTTACTCCTTTTGATTATGCCTGGTCAAAAATCAGATTTTTGAGTCTGAAAATTTTTGGAAGCGGGTTTGAGATGTCATTTTATTGCAGTTTTTATGCCTAAGTGATATTTTTTACTTGTTCACTGTAATTTTGTTATGGATATCAGGTTTAGGAAAGGATGCTGAGGCATTGATCAAGAGATTGAACATATCAAAAGAGAGGGATCCCAGGTCTCCGAGGGAACTAGCTGCAAAGTACTGGGAGAAGCCAGCCAAGCACGTTAGCCCAAAATGCAGCCCCCGTTTTATCCAGCAGCCTCGTTGAATTGTTGGTTATTAGATTGCAGCAAAGCAGTTCCTGTTTCTTGTAACTTTCTGTATAGAGCAAGGTTGTGTCTCTCCTGTATTTAGCCTTGTTCATATTCTAACTATCCCTTTTTAGCTCAAGCATGAGAACTTATGAGAAAATGTAAAAAAATATAATGTAGAACAAGTATTCAGGAAAGAAATAAAAAAGAAGTCGTTTTAGTTTTGGTTGGACAAAAAGTACCATGATTTATTTCACTGGCGAGGTCTGATTCAAGTCCAGTTGATTCATTGTCATTGTGTGTTTATTTCTGTAACAAATGATTTCTTGGTAGAATAGAATTGTTACTGAATGCAAATGTCATGTTTTGGTGTTTGCATATCGTTTTATGAAGTCTCAGTTGAAACCAAATTTTGGTGTTTGATGATATGTTTCAAGTGACCTTATGCCCACATGGTGGTCTCTTCTTGTATTTTAGCTGCGGCATTATGGTTAGAGATCACGAGCTAAGTTTAAGTAGAGCTCGAGGCATGGGGCGATTTGACGGGGACTATGTTTGGGATTTGCATAGAGTTCATTCAGGGGTTGGGATAGGTTGGGGCTTTCTATGTGCCCTGCACTGTAGGGAATTTTTGAGGCTGGATGAGGGTTAAAGTATATTTCGTAATCTGTCTGGTTTTTAATTTAAAAAAGTTTTAAAATGAAATTTAGTACATGGAAGTAGGATTGGGAAATTTTGCCTTCATTGAGAAAAAGTGTTAATTTTTAGGTCGAGCGAACTTGAAAGAGAGTGTTTTTGAGAACACTTTACTTTAACTAAGGCTTTTGTTCGTGGTCTGCAATGGGTCCAGCCCCTCATGAATGGGGGTCACTGTCGAGAGTTAACATTACTTGTTCTCGATTAATTAAAATCCCTTAATTTGGTTTATTGATGCGAACAAAATGTATATACGGGATATTAAACTTTACCTTCAATGAATTGCAATAGTGACAAAACAATTCTCTCCTATAGCACGGACTATGTTTACAATATTCAACAAAACAAAAAGACTTGGAATTTGAGAGATCCTCTCTTCTTTTTACTTGTTTCAATGAAGAGCAATTCCGTATTTAAGAGTCGATGAGAAAAAAATATAGGAAATGGAATAAGACATTTTGCTATCCTTAATAATAGATCCTTCAAGGATAATGGAAAAGAGAACCAAAGAAATAACAAACACTGAAAAATGACTTGAACGTGTAATCGTTGTCCTTCAATTAAATTTACTCCCTCTAGAATTGATTTTGATGCTTAATAAGATTCAAGGCAAGGTTTGTATGATTGAATAAGCCTAGAAGAAGAGTAAACACTTGAGCACTTGTTTTTCTTCTTATAACTTGAAGAATACTTTCAATATATGAATTTGCATGGACAATTTGAAAATTCTATCTTGTATGGAATGATTTCAAGTCATGGTGATTTTATTGTGTTTAAATAATGAAATATATCTCATATTTATAGAATATCATTCATACACCACGAACAAGCCTCAACAATTAATGAAAAATCAAGTTTTTTTCTTGAAAATTCGTCAAAAAAGGGACCAAAAAATCATACCTATCGGTCTGATTTTTGAACTGAGCTGGCGATCGCCCAATTCACCCCCGATTGGTCTTGTGTGAACAAAATCAAAGCTGGGTGCCTAGCCTTCACCCAAGCCAAACTTTGGCCCCACCATTCTTTCTTCTCATTTTGCTCCGGTGTTTCCGTTCTTGCTCGACACACCAATATGGATGTTTGATCATTCCAAATTACCTATCATTATAATTTGAACAATAAATTACAACAAAATCTTCATCGAGTACAAGTAAATTTGTTTATTTTTAGATTTAACCAAGAAATTAATATAAAATTTATTGGATTCTATCATGCTAAAGTTTTTTTTTTCCTATGTGAAGGGTATTTTCGTCCTCGATTATCTTTCTTTTTCTTTTCCATTTGAACCCATTTTCTCCTCTAAAAAATAACCATTTGTAGAATGAGGAAAAGAAGGATCAAATGTTACAGATGAAAAGTCCTATAATTTCCTTTAGAAATAACGACCCTCACCTTGTTTTCCTCCATGCTGATGGGGTGCCGACATTTGTGCCCTACTGCTCCTACATTTCGCTTTTAAAGTCAAACATGATCCCATTTCACTCACATTTCCACTAGATGATTTCTCGTACGGTACAAATGCCCCTCCCCCTGCTGCTAAAATTATACATTTGCTGTTGATAATCACTTCGGATGCACTCTTCTTGATACTTCTATAATAAACAAAATGATTTCGAACAAAAATAATTTGTTAAAAAAATCATAAAATGTATTCATAGTAAAAAAGTTCCTTAGAACATTACGGATTGAGGTTAGACTAGAGTCCTGATTTTTGCTAGCAAAATTATTTTCATACAACATTGGTCCAACATTTCCTCCAAGTTTGTATTCATGAATGATGTTCATGTAGTTAGGTCGGGACAATCAATTGGGAATTTAGGAATGAATAGGGATCCGGGATATATAATTACACTTTTATCCCTTTCTCCCATTCAATAGATCCATCCGATCTGATATGACACTATACTGAACGGTTTGAACTTGATATCGTGACTGATGTTGCCATTATTGAAGCAAAATTTTGTAGTTCATGTTATACTAGAAAATGTTTTAGTGCAATATTCTCTTGTGAATAATCATACATTATCATCATTCTCTCAATAAAATACATTAATATTGTTATCCCAAGAACTCGAAATCTTTTTAGCTCCTATTTGGTGTAGATTGATATCGAATTTTTAATAAATTTTAATAATAATTGATTAAAATTGTGTGATTAATAAGTTGTAAGTTTCATGAAGTGCTGGATTAAAATTAACTTTTACTTTGAATATTTAATAGATTCTAATCTATAGCAAAACAGGGGCTTAACCTATAATTGTATATTTGGTAAAAATTTTGAAAAATTGTTGGGAGTACCAAGAATGTAACATATTGTGACCGTTTTGCTTAACCCACGTTTTCAATTTTCAACTTTCAACATCCCATTCAAGCATGACTACCCTTACACACACGTGGGAGTTCATGGCAGCTTCCACGTGTGCACATCTTCACACGTGGCACAAAAATTCCATGCAAGAAACAACACGTATCACTTGCCTACAAGCCACAACCCATAAAACATGCTATGAATGTCACCAATTTTCTTCCCTTCGATAATAAATACTGAAAAAATTCAGACAACGTTTAAAGAAGTAAACTGCAAATAATGTCTCTCAAATTATGTTCAAATTCTTCTCCTCCGTGGCAAGTTCTTGTTCTTGTGGCAAATCATCTTGACCCAAAAACCCTAGCCATAGCCTCTTGTGTGTGCAAATCATGGTCCATTTCCATGTCGTCGGACCACCTATGGCAACCCATCTGCGCCGCCCAGTACCCTTCTCTCTCCACCCTCCACGCCGCCGCCAGTGCCGCCGTGTCGTCGTACAGCAAGTTATACGCCTTAGGGTACATGTCAGAAAAACGCAGGGTCCAAAAGCCTCTCAAGCCCCATCTTTCTTTACAAGATATATTCTTTGCTATTGATATTAACAACAAGAGTTCGTGCATTGCTACAATTATTAAGCCTGGTGGTGAACTCGAGGTCGACAAGAATGGCGTTTTCCGGTTCGATATCGACATCGAGAGTGATAAATTGGTGGCGTTCGACACGACGGAAAATTTGAGAATTACGTGGAATGTGGTTATGAAGGGGTTTGAGAGTGTGTTTACTATGATGGAATGTAAAGGGAAAGGGAACTTTGTTTTGGGGTTGCAAGGGTGGTTTTCGAAGGAGCTGCCGCTGCCGGGGTGTTGCTTGAGCGGCGGCGCTAGTGGGCTGGTGGCCGACTTGAGGTTGGGCTTGAGAATAAGTGGTGGCAAAGTGGTGGTGGAGAAAATGAGTGTAGGGGTTTTGAGTGTAGTGAGTTGGAGATATGTTTGGGTAGACGATGTTCTTAGGTATTTGCAGCATTTTCTTTTGGCCTAATAGTAATACATAGCAATTGTGTAACTAATTTCTTTTTTATATCAAGTAAAATATAGATATTAAGTTCGGTTTGATTAAGTTAATTTTTTTTAACTAAAGTTAATTTAATCTTTTAACAAAAAATAAATAAATAATTTTATTTATATATTTTATTAAATTTATAATTTTTTAACAACACGTTCAATCAATTTATATTATTAAATTTACTAATGTTTGACAATTATTATTTCTAAAATTCTTTATTTTACATACTTATTTAGTCATTTTCAACCATACATTTATACAATAAAATATTATACACATTAACTCAAAATTTCTTCTCACTTTTTAACTATACATTCTATAAAAATTCATTATTCAAAATTTTATTTCTGCCAAATATTAATAATCAAGCAGAGGCTAAAAAGGAAATTAGTTATATATTTTTATTGAATGTATAATTTTTTAGGTCCCTATTTAGTGAGAATTAAAATTAATATTTTTATGTGGTGAAAATTAAAATTAGATTTTTAGTAGACATTAATAAAAATGATGAAACGTGTAGTTAAAAATTTGTAGATCTAGCCCTTATTTGTCTATCATTAATCTAAAAAATTGTTTGTTACAGTAAGATTATCCACCACACATTCACTCAATAAAATATTTTACACACAAATCAATAAAATTATTTTAAATTTTAACCACACATTCTCTAAAAAATACTATTCATTACTCCATTTTACTCTCAATAATGAGAGACAAACACACCCTTAATCAAATATGTTATTAAAATTAAGGATAGAAATACTTTATCAGAAAGATATTGACAGATGCCTCGACATAATGAGTGTTAACAACATATAATTAGATGGAAAATTTGATTATATTTTTAAACGGTTCACTCATAGGATGTCATGTGACATTATATTAAGAATTATGTCAATCTTTCTGACATTGTAGCACGATTTTTAAATTAATTCATCATTTTGATTTAAATTAAAATTTGGATTTAAGTCCTATGGAATCGAGGCTATAAATAAACAAGGAAAAAGAAAAAGAGAAATCAATAATAACTGCCAATTTAAGTGACTAAACGAAAAGAAATAATTTAGTAACTTTTTTGAAACAAAATAAAGTTGAGTTACTAACTTGAAATTTTTCTTCAAGTTGAGTGACTTAGGTCGTTAGCAAAATTTTAGGTCTAAGGAGGGCTTTTCTGTACCCGAGGAAATCTCCCGGCCCACAGCCCACATATAAATAAGAGCAGTTTCCTCATTTCCCATATCTTACATTTTGAAATGGCGCGGAGAAAAATCTCTAAGCTTCCCGCTTCCACTCCCATCCGAATCGGTGAAAAAGATAGCAGTTTTTTTTTTCTTTGTCAATTACGTAGAAAAATGTAAGTTTTGTTTTGATTTTAGCTACTATTTTGCTTCGATAATCCAGGGAATTGTGAAGTCATTGTGGAAACAAAAAAATTCACATCTGAATTGAATGAAAATAGTCTTCAAATTTCTCTCTCCAGAAATGCCAAAATAAAAATTTCAGGTAATGAATTTGTAATTTCTTTTATTATATATAATTTTTCTGTTCCGTTTTTTATAATGATTGATTGTGTTATTGCTCGTGGTAGTGGAGGAAGACACGAATAATAAAAAGGAAAAAATGGATTTCCGGGGTCAGGAGGTGGATCAAAGTGGTATGGCATTTAACTATTTTATTTTTGTTTATTTAAAATTTTATTTCTTTTTCGTGCTCTGTAAATTGTAAAAAAATTTCAAGATGTGTTTGAATTATATAAACTGTTTAGGTGATTGTTATTTCGTGCTGGTTAATCCAAAAGATTCAGATGTTCAGACCAAATCTCTCATTCAGGTATTTTCTAATGAACATGACGATTCCATGCGTATATGAGCATTTGTATGATTTATATTTTTAGTATCATATAGATTTTAGTGTGGAGCTTTTTAGGGCAAGTGACTGACATTATCGAGGTATCTCATTTTCTTCACAAATTGAAAAATAAAAATAAAAATTGATGGAATGGGAGCCAAATTTATGTATAATGGGGCAATCACTTGTTACTTCTAAAATCTCATTGCTTTCTAACTGGTCCGTGGAAGCAATGGGCTGAAATACTATGTGGATTTTATGCTTGTCATATTGAATTTTCTATAATACATGTTTAAAATGTTGCTCATATAACCTAAACTCTACCCTATTGAGGATACACAGAGGGTTCTGCTGCTTATTGCATGCAAATGGATCCTTGTGTAGGTCTTTCTCCATGTAAACTCACCTGGAGAAGCTTATCTCATCTATGCAGATGACATGTATTCGTTTTTGTTTCTATTTCCGTTCTTATAAAATATGAAAATAGCATTTGTTGAGATTTTTTATGAGGTTTCTGATATCATCCTTACTTCTTGATTTCTTTATTCAGCAATCCTTTATTTGCAAGAATTAGATGTTTAATTTTGTCTTTTATGATTTAATGTAACTGTGATACTCTTCTGTAGTTCAGTGGTGCTTTAGTGGACCACTTTTGAGTTGTGGATTCATAATTATTTCCCTTTTTATGTATGATGCACATTTGTTTCAGGAAGTGCTGCAAATATACTCAAAAGAACTACCAGCGATGAATTATGCTGCTAATACTGGCAAGCAATCAATGTTCCTTGAAAGATGCATATCAAATGGGTAAGATTCTTTCTGTGCCCTATCTTCTAATTGCGTGGCTAAGATTGCGTTGTGAACTCAATAGTCATAGTTCAATGTACTTCAAACCTGCTTATTCTCACTACTGCTGCCCAAGGAATGCTTTTGACCCAATTCTACTGTATATGAACTGCATAAATTTACAAAATGTTAAATTAGCATTTTATTTATTTCATTAATATTGATTTTATAATCATTAGCAAGTTGAATCAGCTTCTCTCTCCTGAGAAAGTATCTGGTTGCTTATTGATACAGAAAGTATTGCACATTAGCTTTGACTCTGAAGGGTGATGAAGATTCTGGAAAGGTATGCTATCAGCAGCCACAATATTAATGCTTCTCATCTTAAGTTCCTTGGTTAAATAGTAAAACATTCCTCCCGAGGTTTATCATCAATTTTTTGTCAATATTTAAAACAGTTATTGCAAACTACAGCTGTAGCTTGTGTGGAAAGAACTAGTGGGAGATTATGCATGTCGACATATACACATACATTCAGAGAGGGGAAGAGAAAACATTGTGCAAGTTACATTTGCAACCACGTGCATAAAAAATTAAGTGCAGGAAATCTCGGTGTCTTTTATTTTTATTTTGTCTGAATCTCTAAGATGTACTCAAATCTCTTCCCTTTTACGTTACCAATTCTTGAACACTTCTATATAGTAAGATAAGCCATAAGTTGATTAGTGATGTGTCATACTTCTCTGTCCCCCCCTCCCCTCCCCTCCCCTCTTTTTTTTTTTTTTTGCCCTTTTTTAGTCTATTTTATATTTTTTTAGATTTCCCGAGATTTGTTTCCAAACATTGCTTGATGTGCCTCCTCAGCTCCTGTTTGCAGGGATTAAAATTAGATTTTTAGTAGATTTTGATAGAAATTGATAAAATATGTGGTTAGAAAGTTGTGATACCCATAAAATATGTTGTTGAAATGAATGATTGATTTTGACTTACATTAAAATCTAAATTTTAATCGGTACCAAATGGGGGCTTATTAAGTGGTGACCCAATTGTGTTTTGGTTGTGATATGTAGTTTGCGTACTCTTGCCCATTTTTTTCCTAAAAGATATAATATTCTAATTTCCTGATTCCATGTCTTCCATTTCACAATCACATATGCGATGTACATTGTTAAGTGAAGGACTATATCCTGACCTTGTGCTTTTTGAATGATCCCTATGGGAATACTTCCCTGGAATTTGACCTAATATAAAGCATGGTTCAAGCTATTCAGTGACATGCAGAAAATGCCAACACTTCAAAAAAAAAAAAAAAAATTCTAATATTATCTCATCATTAAGTTGTACCGTTTACTAAATAAAAGGTGTCTATTGGATTCAAGTCTTTAGATCAATCATGAATGCATATGTATATATTTGATTTTCTATAATTACAATGACGCACAGGTATTAATCTTCCTAACAATTCCTTCAAGTTCGTAAATTTCAGTCTATATTTTAATCTGTTTGGTTATTTTACTGGTAAAATTGTGAAAATGTTATTTAGTTATGTGCTTTATTTTTATTCCTTTAATTTGATAGGTTATTGCTGCACTTACTTATCAAATAATTCCGGCTGACACGCAGTATGCAGAGATTCCTATTGCTGCTGTTAGTTCAATCTACCAACAGAAGGTTGTAATTAACCCTGCTTGTTTAACAGAATTTGGCAAGATGTATTTTTGTGTCTGCTGGTATATAATACAACTCTGCCTGATTGTTTCCAATTGTAGATTTAGTGCCGATTGAAATGTTGCAACTTCATTCTTTCTTTTGCGGGTATTGACGAGATCTCAGAATACACCTTAGATGGAGTGATGAATTGTATGAGATTGTTTCTATGTTAGGGCTTTGTTTTCAAATTCCTTTAAAATTGAAATCTCCACTAGGATGACTTTCCATTATCCAAAATTTTCTCCGTGCTAAATGTTGAACTACTTGACCTAAATGCTTAAGCCGCTAGAGAGACGCCACATGTAGTTATTGTCTTCAACATGCTCCTTGCGTGTCCGGGTTCATTATTTCCCATTAAAGCTTTGCATGTGCACAAGTTTTTTAATAAATTGGTGGCGGTGGGACTTGAACATCTTGATTTAAAACGCTTAAATTGTTAGAGAGTGACTACGTGTATTCATTTAAATAAAGTCTTCAGTACTTAATCCTTTAAATATTCCGTTTAAATTCTTTTTAAACAAAAATCTTATTCAACTGTTGTATCGTTGACACAATTTGAGGAACTTGCAGGGGATTGGTCATTTGTTATACACAGAATTGAGAAAGAGACTGCAGAGTGTAGGCATTCACTCTGTATTCTGTTGGGGAGACGAAGGGTCCAAAGGATTTTGGCTAAAACAGGTATGTATTCACTGGTGCTTGCTTGAAATTGGTTCCAGAACTGTTGTTGACTCAATACCTGGATTTAGTTTCCCTAACGCGCACAAATGTCCTATCAGCAATACCTTTCTGGAGTAATTTTTTCTCATTTTATAATAGAATTAAGATCGGGTGTGATTTTTTACTAGTTTTATCATTTGTTTCCTTATAATTTGTTGTATAATCTGGCGTCTTCCATATAATAGATAGATAAGTACACTGCACAGGCATGTTGGAGTTGGGGAAGGGGGTTGGGTGGGGATATCAACAAGAAGTTTAGTTGACATCTATATACAATTTGTCAAGTGGCTGGTACACATTAGCACTAGGGTTAGTTTTTTGATTGATGAATTAGTAGCATGCTTCCCATATTATTGTCCCAGCACCATTGCATTTTATTCACCAAATGGAGTGGAGAAAAAGGATTCATATGGCTATCCCAAATTTTATTGGGAATAGGGGTACCTTGTTATTGTTGTTGTTTGCAATTGCATTATTGCATTTTATTATCTGCATTACATTTTTGCGAAGTTGAAAAAAAAAATTGCAGGGTTTTGTAGCAATTGGTGAGGTAGACACAAAAGGTAAAGCTCGCAGACTCCCTATTAAAGCGGATATTCGAAGAGCATTATGCTTTCCTGGCGGTTCAACTCTCATGGTTACTCATCTTAGCAAGGATAGTTCACCTAACTCTTCAGAGTATCTAAGGCTGTCAATCCCGATAAAGCCTCCTGGGGAATATTGCCCATCCACAATTGTTGAAAAACAAAAGCCAAGAAGTATTGAAGAAGGCCATAACTATCCCAATGAAGTAAATAGGAGAGAATGTTCTCAGATTGGGAAATTGGTCACTGGGAGGTTTTCTATGGACGGTATGTGAAATATGTGTACAAGAATATATATGCACTTTTATTTTCTTGCTGTTTCATCACATCGAAATGCACAAACAGTTGTTTGAGCATAAATGAGGAAGTGAGATCTTTTACTTTGTTCTCTTAGTTAAATTACTTTGCTACCACTAAAACGCAAAGGAAAGAAACTACATCTAAGTACATCCTGGAGATGGTAAGTTCTATGATCTGTTGGCATCCTGGAGATGGTAAGTTCTATGATCTGTTGGGATAGATTCTGCCAAATAACGTATACCAATGGAAGGGATGATTATGTAAATTAATTTATTTCTAGCCTAAGACATCAGTAGTTATTTAAAAGTCAAGCACTAAGGCTGTTTATTTCATTGTAGATGCAAATACTAATTGTACGATGCAGTTGTTAAAACATTTGTTCTTTCTGAATTGGTTCTGTTTTTATATTTTGTGATCTGTTATAGGTTGCAAACATGCAGATCTCGTGCCAACAGTGGGCCACCATAGTACTTGTAATGGTTCTGGACTAATTAAAAGTGGAAGTGAAGCTGGTTTGGAGCAATGCTCTTGCTCGGAGCTGGGAACCAAGAAAAGACTATGGGAAGCCTCGTATACCTCACTGAAGTCAAAAAAAGTCAAGGGTGCTCATGTAATTGATTGTCAGTTGGGTTCTGATGATTCTGTTTCAGGCAGGGATGGAAGAAATGATTGTTGTTTTAATAATAATAGTTACTCAGCAATTTCCGGAGGCAAATTCTCCACCGACGTTTTTCCAAACAATATTTTGATTAATAGCTGTTTTGAAGAGAATAAAGATGGCAAAGCTTGTAATGTAACTATTGAAGATTGTGGTGCACTCGAGGTCCCGTTTAGTGTACATTCATTTAGAATTATGCTGATGAATATTGCTGACGATAACAAGAAGTCAAATCTGACAAAGGTATTGTCTAATTTTGTACTTGTCAATCTCAAACTGATCTTCTGGAGATATCCACATTTCGCCAAATCCATTACCATCAGCATGGTTCTTTATTTATTTCAAGATCATAGCAAATGATTGATTGATTGCTGGGATGAATCAGATATTTCGATTTCTTGATCCTGTCTGCGAACTTGAAAATACCATGTTTTCTGATATGTTTTGTACAGATTGTAACATATAATGATTTGGAAGATAAGGGAAACTCAGTAAATTCCTTTTGATGCACACCTTTTGTTCTGCTGTTTTTCATAACAAAAAGAAAAAAAAATACATCTGGTTCAAAGCTTTTTCAGCAATCATTTTAACCTGAAATGACTTTACATCAAAATATTCTTACAATAGTTATCTCTTCATTTTTCGTTAATAGAAAATTTATGTTACTGGTGTAGATAATTGGTGACCTTGGAGGATTTGTTACTTCTGATGGAAGTGTGAGCACTCATGTTATCACTGGAAAAGTGAGAAAAACTTTAAATTTCTGCACCGCTCTCTGTTCAGGGTCAGTTTTTCTCTCTTTTTTACTATTCCTTTCTAAGTGAAAAGTAATCAATTTTATTTTCTAATTTTCATGATATATTTCAAATATGTGGGAATATGTTATACAGAGCTTGGATTATCTCACCAAGTTGGTTAAAAGAAAGTTTCCGGAAAGGCAGATTTGTTGGTGAGTAGCATGTGCTGCTTTTCGTATATACTTAAATGGTCGAATGACGTTAATGTGTAGTGAAATTTCACTTCTTGCTCTACAGATGAAATGCCCTTCACTTTAAAAGATGAAGAATATGAGACTAGGTACAGAACAGAGCTCAAATGTGCAGTTCTTAGAGCTAAAGCACGTCCCCGGGCATTGCTTAAAGGTCTTGATGTATGTCTTGCAACTCACGTGCAACCTCCAGTCACTACGCTGTCGGCCATTGTTAAGTCTGCTGGAGGAAATGTAAGTCATCTCAAAGGTTTTTCTATAACGTAGATAGATGGAATACAACTAGACAATATTAAAAAAAGAATTGTCCAGTCTTGTTGAGTGTTGCACATCATGTTCTCAACAGCTTTTTTTTGCATCATCTAGAGAGACTCGACTTATCTGATTTATTTTTGTGATGGAGAAAAAACAGGTTATTAGAAGAGTGGACAAGGTGAATGAAGCAACAAAAACTATCTTTATAGCAAGTGAAGAGGACATGGAGGAAGCTCTGTTGGCTGTAAAGAAAGGGATTTGGACATTTAGCAGTGAGTGGCTTATGAACTGTATTATGAGGCAAGAACTTGATTTGGAGGCCCCTCAATTTGCAGAATCCCTTTAATTTCTTTGAAAATATGTAAATGCATTTCAGGAATGTGAATATTGGAAAATTTTCGTTTTGGTAGTTTAAAATATTTATAGACGGGGATGTTATGAAATGATACGAATGAATTCCTCGCTTAAAATATTTAGTCGTTTTGGCCACTTTTACATCTGAAATGTCGATTACACCCTTGTTTTTGTTGATAAATTTTACATGTTATTTGATAGGTACACAACCTTTAAGGTAAATTTTAAGAACATCCAAAAACAAAATATTTTGCGAGACTTGTTGGTAAGTTGAATTGTACAATTAAACCTTTTCTCCTACTCATGATGGGTAGAAGAACAATCTTTCCTCCGTTGAAGTGGTCACGTCAGCAATAATTTTTTTCTATATATATTTGCTTTTTCCCTGCATACCATGTTCAACCACCTTTGCCCTTTTTACCCATCCACTTCCTACACTTGCCCCCTTAATAACGTGTAAATAATTTTTTTTTTCTAATTTTTATGTCAATTTTCGATATCATTACAAAATGCTAAACGAAGTTGAACATTACATTTTTAATATTATTTTAAAGTTCTTACGGTCTAATTTTTCACATCCTTAACGACGTGCAAAACGATAAACCTTAGCAAAAGTTATTAGGTTGTTTCAAATCAATATTTCGAGAATTTAGATAACATGTCAATTTTAAAATTTCGTTGACGATTGTATACTAGTCGAATTCACAAATCGCCTACATCATCTTGAAACTAGTTTTGAAAAGTATATCATAAACTTATTGATATGATCCGGGGTACGCCACTATTTATCAAGAATCCGAAGCATGTTGGAGAGAGACTAGAGCCAAGTTCGAGACTTCAAAGAGTTGACAAAGTCGGTCATCTACATGTTCGAGCAATTAAGTCTATAATATTGGAGAGAACAAGCCAAAGACCAAGTTTCATGTTGGAATCGAGAGCCGAAAGGAGTTGGAAAGCATTGAAAACGAGAAATCGAAATTAAATCGCAAAGCTATGCAACCGCATAGTTTACTGGAGCATGCGGTCGCATGCATGGTAACAGGAACTTCAGGGCAACAAAGGTCACATACTATGCAACCGCATATAAAATAACTATGCGGCTGCATAGTAATAATTCGGGGTGGAATTTTCCGAATTTCGTTAGTTTCCTAATTTTGTCAGAATTCTATTTTAATTGATATTTTGTAATCTTTTTCGAATTATTTCGGTTTTACTATAATTCTAGGGTTTTAGTATAAATAGGAATTTATCTTTTATTCTTTGTAACTTTTAAGACTTTTGATTAATGAATTTGAGAATTTTCTCTCCATTGTTCTTGAGTGAACATGATTTCGAATTTATCAAATATTGTTAATATTTGTGGCGTTCAACCTAGAACTTATGAAAGGATTAGACAATCTTTGTGGCGCTTGCAAATCGATGGTTCGTGCTTCCTTATATCCAAGGGTTTAAAGTTTAATATACCTTAGGTTTTATTGATTCGTGAGGCTCGCGTCGATATCCTATCGTCTACAATCTGAATTTGGGCTTTCCCGACGTTTTCAACTAGTTCTGCTTGGGAAAGTTCAAATTCAGGTTGTAGACGATAGGATCTCGACCCGAGTCTCACGAATCAATAAAACCTAAGATATATTAAACTTTAGACCCTTGGATATATGAAAGCACGAACCGTCGATTTGCGAATGCCACAAAGGTTGCCTAATCCTTTGATAAGTTCAAGGTTGAAGCCACAAATATTAACAATATTCGATAAGTTCAAAATCATATTCACTCAAGAACAATGGAGAGAAAATTCTCAAATTCATTAATCAAAAGTCTTAAAAGTTACAAAGAATAAAAGATAAATTCCTATTTGTACTAAAACCCTAGAATTATAGTAAAAACGGAAACAATTCGAAAAAGATTACAAAATATCAATTAAAATAGAATTCTGACAAAATTAAAAAACTGGCGAAATTTGGAAAATTCCACCCCGAATTATTACTATGCGGCCGCATAATTCTTTTATATGTGGTCGCATAGTATGCGACCTTTGCTGCCCTAAAGTTCTTGTTACCATGCATGCGACCGCATGCTCCAATAAACTATGCGGTCTCATAGCTTTGCAATTTGACCCTAACTTCGATTTCTCGTTTTCAATACTTTCCAACTTCTTTCGACTCTCGATCCCAACATGAAACTCGATCTTTGGCTTGTTCTTTCCAATATTATGGAATCCATTGCTCGAACATGTAGATGACCGACTTTGTCAACTCCAACATGCTTCGGATTCTTGATAAATAGTGGTGTACCCCGGATCATATCACTTATCGAAGAGTCCAAACAGAATATCAATTTGTTTAACTATTTATAATGTCAAATTTGTACGTTTTTCAGCAAAGGGTGTTTTTTTTAACCATTATACGAAATATAGTATGTAAAATGAAAATTTATAAAACACCGTATGTAAATAATTATACTGTATATATACAGATTGAATCTATAAATTCTCAAAATGAAAGAAAAATAAAAAAATCAACGAGTGAAATGGCATTAATCTTCCCTTCTCATATTGGCCAGTAAGAAGATGGAGGAAGCAGAGTTTCTTGTTCTCAAAATTAGCACTCTTAAAACCAAAAAATCGAACCTGCATGAGAAAAGAGTCTTCGATCTTAGTTCTACAGTTAAAGAATTACAAATCCACAAGAATTTACATTTCGTAGTACAATAAAGAAAATGCAGTACAGATTCTCACATCCACCTAGTTGCAACCTACGTTTAAAGAACTCATCATATCCATACAAGTCCTCCCATTCTCAACGAGTCCATAAGAAATGATCCCATTTTTTTTTATTGGGTTCAGTTAGAGACCAAAGATCTTGAGTGAACGATCCGGCAGAACAACTCAATAGATAAAAAAAGTATCGTTAATTTCCTCGTTCCAAGTTCGAGGTAACATTTGGACAAATTCTTTGGTGCTATACCATAATCACTATGCTCGAAGGATTGCTTCACTCTTTTTCTCTTGCAACCGCTTTGACGTGCTGCCAACATCGAGGGTGCAGAAATAAGAATGTACGTTTATAGGGACCTTACCCGCTGATATTGAGCTGGGAACTAATATTCCTCAAAGCAAAGTACAACCACTTGCACGTGTGAGGTGGGCAGATTGGGGGTTGGTCCTTGTAGATTCGGCTCACTCCACGATACACGAGGCTGCGTAAAACGAGTCTTCATAACCATTCAATCAATACTCTTCAAAAGCTACAATGCTAATATCAAATCAAAAGTTCAATCTCGAGCCTTCAAATGTTTGAGATTTTAAAAAAATAATCCAAAACGTGGTTTGTTAAAAAGAAGCAGTTCAATCACCTTGTAACCGAGATATATTTGTTCATCTTTTGCAATTGTACGGTTGTCTTGTTTAATCAATATCCATTGTCTTCTCTGTCTCCTTGTCTTTGCTTGACCGCAGCTTGATTGTACGATCGTGTGAAACAGTTGCAACCATTGTCCATCTGCAACAAATGATGTACAACATCAAATTACATAAAACCATTTGAAACTTTGAACTTCAAAATTGACAAGACTGCGAACTATGCTTACTCAGCACTAGCAGAACCATGATTAAGGGAAAAAGCAAGTCAAGAAAATGCAACGATGTCCAACTTTATTCATCAATATCAAGTGGAATGCAAGAACTCTTTTAATCTATTTGGGCAAACTTTTTGAAGTCCTCAACTAATCACGGTCCTTATCTTGTCCCAAGATCCTGAAAGATGCATTTAATAACACTATCCAGCATATTTCTTAGTTTTAAACTCATCCAACTTCACTAATCCCTTCAAATGTCATAACACATAGCGATTAAACCATCACTACTAGAAAGATTTGATGAGGTTCACAAGTCTCAGTAGCTTCGTAGATCAAGCCAAAATGATACCAGCCTATGTGGCAGAGACAAATACTCCCATGCCAGTTAAATACGGATGGTAAGCATTTATATCTGATGTGGACAAGCAAGATTATAAGATAGAGCGCCAGGAACCTCAATGAACACCAGTCATAGAACTGAGTTCCCTCACCCTCCATGTAAAAAAAAAAAAAGAAAAAGAAAAATGAATGTACATATTCAATCCTACCAATCTGTTACAGAAATAACAAATGCTCGTGGAAGTAAAACAGATCTAATAACAATTTTAGAACATAAATTCTAAATTAGATTTTAAAGTTAGAGAAGCTCACCTCCATCAACATCAAGCGATGTAACCTTTGCTTCATGACCAGATAGTGACTTTACAGGCTTAAAATCTCTAGATGACCACACCTAAGATAGAAAGTCAAGAATAAGGGAAATGGGTAGAAACGTGAGTTCAACAAATATTAAACACAGACTAGAATGGAGAAGCATAGATTAAGAAGATGCGTACCGTAGCTGTCATATCATATGAAGAAGTAACCAGAAAGTATCCCTCTTGAGGTTCAAATTTGACTTCAGATATAAGGTTAGAGTGAGCAGGTATTATTATGTACAAAGATTTTCTCTTCCTCAAATCCCAAATGCGGCAAGTATTGTCTTCACCACCAGTAGCCAAAGGATAACCATTGGAAGAAAAACTGACTCCAATTACCCGAAAGGAAAAATAATAATAGGAGATTCATCATTTGTATTCCAACAACCTAATAATCAATTTCATCCTCAATCCCTCTTTTATAGCCAAAAAAAAAAAAAAAAAGATCGAAAGCAGAGACAAAATAGTTTCACAACACAATCTTACTGGTTTGACATGGCCTTCCAGGGCAAGTACTTATCCCAGATCTCAGGTCCAACACACGAGCAAGAGAGTCCAGTCCACATGATGCTGCTAAAGAGCCATCACGGTGAAAAGATAATCCATATACACTCCTGCTGTGACCTTCTTGGAGAAGCAACTCTTCACCAGCCTCTACATCCCATAATCTCCAAGTCTTGTCAAAGCTAGCTGTGCCCAAGTATTTTCCTGACGGATGGAAGGCAGTGCAAGCAAGACGATCCAAATGTCCCTCAAATGTTATCCGAGCAGACCCTTCTGTGTTCCATAATCTTGCAGTTCGGTCAGCAGATGCAGTAGCCAAATGGTAGCCTGTGGGAGAGAATACAACATCTGCAGCTCGCTCAGTATGACCCTTTTATGTGGAAACCTTCTTTACTTCAGGCACGCTCCATAACTCTGCAACTCCACTAAGAGCACTAGAAACAGAAAAGTAAAAAATAAGCAACCGTGGAGTAACTCTTTGTACATGATTATCATATCTCAAATAAACTCATAAAAGTCATCAGTGGCTAAAGGCTTGTGGTCGATATAGCAAACACTGCACGTGTATAACGAGGATGTCTTCACAAGTCAAACACAACAATGATGGAAAAGAGATAGCACACTCCACAAAATTATACTCTTAGTTTGTAATCTGTTATATATATATAACCAGTGCAAAGCCTTAAGATGCCCATAATATCAGCACATACAATGCACTTTAACTGCATGACGGCTAACCATATGACGTGCATTTCAATGCAAATTTTTGAGACCTATGGATTAGTACAACTGATTAATCATGCGCATAGAAAAACACACACACAGTGGTGGGGAGTGCGGGAGGGAAAGAGAGAGAGATTACCAAGTCGCAAGCATCTTCACATCGTGCACAAATGGCATCCAGAGAGAGGCCGATCATCGCCAATCTCATTGCAGTCTAGGACCAACTTGCTGCTTGCTTCAGAGACCAATCTATCTCTGCATCCAAATCCTCATCTGGATCATCCTGTTTCCTTCTTGCTTGATGAAGCCGTAAAGCTGACTTTTCAATGGAATATTTTGCAATCTCTTTGCGGGCCTCTAAAAGTGCTCGGACCCTTCCGTGTAAAAGGGATACGGGATATCTTCTTCCATCTTGTTTGGTACAGAAGCAGCTGCTGCTTCTTCATCCTCATGAGCTTTCATCAGTCTTTCCAACTGGCCCCCTGTGTCAAGCTTTGCCATGAGCATCCACAAACGATCCCGTCTCTCCATCTCCCTTCCTCCAAAAAAAGTTACAGGTTCACCAAGCAGTCGGAGACGAGCTCGAACAGCTCCGTCATTGGTGGGAACTGCCAAAGCAGCTGCACGTCGCTTCATCATAAGTTCCTGCATTGCTTTCTCCTGCCTTTCTCTAACCAGTCTGCTCTCTTCTGAGATCTCGTATTCGTGAGATTTACTTGCAGTGGCAGGACCTGATCCTGCCTCATATTGTTCCAAATCAGAATCACTAGTTCTCGGGTCTCCATTCAGTGCCAAAGTTGGCCTGACAACAGGAGGGCGAACAGGGAGTGTTGCCAGTGGCCGAGGTACTGGAAGAGGAACAGCAGGCAATGGACCGATAGGAGGCACAGATGGGGTTGTTATAAGCGGTACAATTATGGGTTGAACTAGTTGAATGGACATTGTATCAATAGCTGGAACCACAGTTTGATCATCAGCCCCTACAGTGGAAGAATCAGCAATTGAAGCAGAGACTGTATTTTCCTCGTCCTAGTCCATAATTCCTGAATAACAAGAGCCCAAAAGAGTAAACACGATTTCTTGGTGAATGTATAGGAATTCATATATTCACACAACAGAAACTCAAAGATACCAACAAAAAATGACAATCATATAAAAAAAAAAAATTAAAAAAAAACTTCCAAGCTAAATGACAATCAGTTTTTCATTCTCCTGCATGTGTATGTGATAATATTTTTTCAATTTTCAAATCAGATAAGTAATTATCTAGTTAACTTGGTCACAGATTTAATAAAATCAATGAAGCCAACATATTACAGTACTGAATTCAACAAAAAAAAAAAAAAAAACATATTAGAGTAAATTGGAACACTACGAAAATCTGTATTTAACCAATAACAATAAGAAAAACAAAATAGACTCAACATATTGAATGAATTAACAAAAAATTCAGCAAGCAAAGAACATAAATTTTAGGATTCCAATAGAAAGAAAACAACTTTTCAAATCTGTTTCCAAGAAATATCGCTGCCCGTCATCCATAAAATTGGTAAAACCTAAATTACTAATTTTTTCATAAATCAAAACTATATCTGTGAAATGCCAAAATTACTAATATTTTCATAAATCAAAATTAACGTTCTATACTCACTAATTACATCACAAAATGAACCTGATAATTATTCAAACTATGTGCTCAGTCAATACTTAACATATATACCTAAATTCATATGAATGTACGTATATTATATATCTACACATGCAAGATTGAGATACGTACTTAGGGTTTTGGGAAAGAGCAATTGAATTATATAATTCCCAATTTGCATAAAACAGGGTTGGCCCATATTATTATTATAACCTTATATTCGAGCTCCATTCTTCCAAAAAAAAAAAAAAATTATTTTCAACTTTCGTGAAATAATTTTATACGTAAATCCAAATTTTTTTCTATTTCTTAATTATACATTCTCAAAAAAATCACTATTTCAAAATATATTTTTCTAAAAAAATGGGGTTCAAATTTAATGAGAATAATTGAATTTTTTATTTTTTATTTTGAAAAAATGAAATTGTAAAGTAATGAAATGACATCGCCTAGATTTAATGAATTGATTGAGAAACTTGATGATTTAGAAATCGGGCCATATAAGTATATATTGCATTAAAATTCAATAATGAATATATAAAAATAAATCTTTCGTGGTCATGTCCGAAGTCTTCTTATTATGTATGTTGTTCGGCAAATTCATTCTAAATCGTTTTTGCAATGGTGATCGTGTATAGTTACTATCGAGTTCACTTGATCCCCTATATCATCGTGGTCAAATCTTGAATAGAAAAAGTATTATTCATGCCTTGACCTCATGTTGCGCATAGAAGAATTCATAAGTCGCAATTGTAGCATTACTGCTTTTGTGCTCAATCGGTTTGACGCTGATGGTAGATGAGCTTCTATATTGGCTGTGCAATTATCCCAACCCATGCAATTCATATGGCTTCGAATTTTGTATTTCACTTTGCCTTTACTTATAATCTCACTATCTTGGTTAACTAATAGAGAGATGTCTCTCTGGATCGATGATATTTAGAAATCCCCTAATAAACTCGTCACCAAGTCCTCCATTGCATCCTATAAGTTAAAGTACCATTTTACCCGGTGGCTCTTAAAATGATTGATGGTACCCAACTTAATAGAAACTTTATCCCAAGTGCCAAACAACCCTCATTCAAATAAATCGACCCCAAGAAGATCTCTTCCTCGACCCCTTCGACTGAATATTGTGTATCCAGACGGAAGAGTTGCGTTTATAATCTTGAGCTGGAGAAAAGGACATATTTCGAACATTCCATTGCTGACATCAATATATTCTATTACATCGAACACAGAAAAAATTCTATTACTGCCTGAGATGGAAATATCATATATAGACAGACAAATCAGTACTGACTTGTAATACAATCTCCCTCAATACGAGAAAATTATCTTCTAAATTTTGTTGGAAACTACATGAAAGAACATGCTCCAAAGTAACTCTCAATATATACAGCAGACTTTGCTGAGTTTAGTACTGTAAACACTTCTTAAAGATGAAATGAAATAAATCAAGTCCACTTTACATTCAAGAAAAAGGGGGTTCAATCGACTCCATGTCTACCCAGCTGTTATATATTCCACTATCTTCGCATTTTTTTTTTTTACGTGAAGCTGAATGTTGCTCTCAAAAATAATTATCTTCTTCGACCTCTGTCCTTCCACAATAGGTGATTTTTATGGTGCTCATTGCTTTGGAATCTTGGAGTTCTGTATCTCGATAAGTATCGACCAGCATCATCAACTCTCCCCATATTGTTGTCGTCCCATGATCCCTGAACGTTGTCTGCTTTCTTATCTTCGAAATTCTTGGGTTTAATGGGTTTCACTTCGTGATTGTCATGACCATTCGAATGATTCCAACCCCAGTTATTATTCCAATTACCTTCCCACGGCATATGTCCAATAGCTCCACTGACATCACTAACGTGCCATGTATTATTGAGATAATCAGCGCATACATTTGCAGTCCCATCCAAGTCACGCAGCCCTAAAATATCATGATTGGCAGGAGATTCATTAGCAGGTATTTTAAAATTCTCTTCATTGTCACCCCAGCCAGTTGATAAGAATGCTTGGTTTGCAAGGAAAGAATCGCCAAAAATTACGACTGTCTCGTCATTTTCACCTGCCTTAGATATTTCGGGATTGCATTCAAGCTCCAATTGCACCTCGGGATCAATTTCTGAACTCCAATTGATTTCATCAATGTAAAGATCTGGATCAGGTAATGATGCATCACAGGGGAGGCCCTGACTTTTTGCCCAGAATCGTTTCTTGGCATTATTAAATGCCTCTTCCCCTGCAGAGTCATTCCATTCGAGCACATTATTGTATAGATGAATGAATTTCTTCATGTGCAAAAATGTTTCCCAATCTAGTGAACCAATCACTTTGCAGAATTCTTTCTCCCATGAAGGCACTATTGGCTGCCAACTACCTGCAGGTAGTGTAACTCAAGTCGCTTGCTATAAGGAAAGCCATGTAAAGCATATGAATTTCAGATATGAAAAGAGAAAGAAGACCAACTCCACACATAAATGCATGAAAATGGAAGTTTCTTTTATTTAATTTTTCCTACTAACTAAGAAATTGATATAGATATATTCGAAGCATGAATAGACAACAACGGAATAGCAAAATAGAGCTAGCAAATGCATTCAAGGAAAATAGCACCAAAGACAAATAGAGCTCGTCATTACATGCAAATGTAGAGGCATCTATTCGAGTTTTACAAACATTAGAGTATGATTTATCTTCACCCTTTACCTGCCACGTTTTACTAATTTCAATCTATTGAAATAAATACAAGATTCACAGAATCTTGGGAATTTCAAGCTATTGCCTGAAATAGCAAATTACTTTGAAGAACTTATAGTAACAAATGCATTAAAGGAATAAACTGAAAGTATACCAAAGACCAAATAGCTCATCATTCCATACAAATGCAGGGGTATCTATTCGAGCTTTACAAACATTTGAGCATAATATTTTGATCTTCACCCTTTTTATGTGCCTTGCTTTACTAATTTGAATATATGGAAATAAATCAGGATTTACAAAATCAAGGGAAATTTCAAGCTACCTCAAAAGTTTCTCGATACAAAATAGACAATTTACATCCAAGAACTTATAGTAGCCATGCAGGTGTCTATGACATGCCAAATTTAATCAGAAAATATATTCTCCGAATCCATGAATGAACTATTGGCAACTTTTAAAATCTAACAGGCCAATTGGCAGCAAACGCCAAAAGACTTCAAGAGCAATCCATAAATTCTAAATTGCTCAAGGGATAAAAAGAGTAGAAGTCTATCATAGTTCACATATGGCGTTAAGACTAGCATTTCCATAAGATTTGACAAAGTTTTTCCCCACAGGGCTGCAAACATCTTCCTTTAACAAGCTAACCAGGACTAGCTTAAAAAACCGTAGTAAATAGTGCATAAAAGGAGCAATAAACAAAATAGATGACTTCATCTCCAAAATAAAGCATGAAAAAATCGCAATCATAAAAAGAAAGAAATCAAAGAGACAATTCTATAAAAATTGCTATTCAAATCACACAATTTCATAACCAAGATACAACACGAAAAAATAAAACTGCAGAAAGCAAGGAGTTACTCAGGATACAATTCCAGAAAAGACTAGATATTTATAAAGCATGAATTATATCTGCAAATTTCAGATTTCAGAACCTTCAAGAAGACAAAGAAACGAATAATACTTTCAAACAATATAAGAAACCCTTCAAGAAACTCACAGGTTGTGCCTGATTTTGAAAATCATAACATTCAAACAGAGAAACAAAAATAAAAATAGTCAAAATTCAAAACCAAAATGTTAAACGAACCACGGGGTGGCTTCTTATAGTGTGGCGATTTCCTTCTGGGAGGTTCCTGTCTATGATTATCCCATTTTTGCCTTCTCGAATTCTCCATTTTCAAAATCCCAGAAATCTAAAACAAAACACGGGAACAAAAATTTACGCGTTAATTAAAAAATTAAGCCGCCGACAAACAAAAATCAGCACTAAAATCACAAAAAAAAAAGGGTACTTGGAGATTTTCTTCAAGATTCCAGGAGCAGCCAAAAAGACGTGTTTAATCCACAGAAAAAAATGGGTTTTGGCCTAGTTATTTTCTAATTAAAATACACAGAAAAAAACTTGAATACAGAGATATTTCTTTGATTAGGAATCGAATAATTCTTGTTTGAGACCTTAAAATGGTGTGATTGCGAAGGAATTAAATAGAGGAGAGGGGTCTCAAAACGTGGTCATAAAGGGAAACTAGGAATACATTTCGAAACGGTGTCTTGTGAGAAACAAACACGGAAAACTAGACTGGCCAAAAAGTACAAATAATCAGCTGTTACTGTTACTGTTTTGTTTTTGTTTACATTTATAGCCCCCGATTTTGTGAATAAATTAGATATTGGTCCTCTTCTTTCTTTGATGAGGACTAAGCTAGTATGCGGTTTAGAGTTTAGAGTCCAAGCTTTTGTTGCAAACAAATTCACAAGCGATTGTGAAATTATTATTTTAATGGCATGTTTGTTATACTAGTAGTAGTAAGATTGTCTTCTTATAGAGTCGATTTGTGAATACAGTTATTCTTCTTGTACATGAAATTTTTTGCCGGACAATGTACAGGTGCTGTATTATTTTTTTTTTCTTTTTGCTAACCGCCAATGAAAAATTGACATGTGTCTCGTTGTATAAACCCTCGGTTCTATTGTGAATAGGTTAAACATATGAGAATAAAAAACGATAGTATTGTATTGAGTAGAAGATAATTTAAAAAGCAAATGCTCACTCAATCATAAAAAATATAAAATAAAAAAAACATATATATATAAAATACTTGTCGAGAGGAAATTTTGAAATATATTGTGCGATTTGTTAGACAATCATAGTCTCCACAACTAACACACACTTCATAGTGTTTTTATTTATTTGGTTAACTTTAACTCTAATTGATTTAGTCTAGCATATCAAATATAATCTTTGAGGATTCTTTCCTTATTGTTCTAACTTTATGTTTACCAAATCATGACATGAAAATAGTTTTTAGAAAGTAATAATTTATTTACTTTCAAGATTTTTTAAGTAACTTAATCTTGAAGATTTCAGATCGATTCATCTAAATTGTATTAACAATATAACATTTATAAACATATGAAAATAATAATGAATAAGCGAATAATATTTATGAGCGTCATACAATATACGATATGTAGATATAAAGTGATTTAGCTTTTAGCAAATACTTGTGAAAATTTTCCACACATATGGGTCCACGGCATGCTTTTCAATAAAAATAATAATAAAAAAAAATCCTTGATTGCTTAGCATGTAATTATTCTCCAAATTCTTTACCATAATTCTTCAATGGCTTGTGCAGCGTGGAGCTTCCAAGTACCATATCCAATAGAGAATTGTTAAGTCTCCATCTGCACAAGTCATCTGACTGTTAAGCTAAAGTAAAATATCACGTCAAAACTTTTCGAGACGATAAAGTGACGTCCTAAGTCAACAACTGCCTATGTGTTGATCATGCTAATTGTTTAATACATGATATATGATAAAGAAAGAGGAGTTTTTGAGCTAAAGGTGAGGCTAGACATCATTTTTTTACTAGTTACATATCGAAAACAAGTAAGATCTAGATTTATTTTAATTAAAGTAACATGCAGCCACCTCGATGATCACTAACCTCCGAGGCTTTGAGAACGCGAACCAACGCCTCATTGACGAAGGCCTCGGAGGCAAATTAACTTGTACGTTCGTCGACTTCCTTTTCCGGGGCATTAATTGGACTCTCAATAAACTGGCACATAACGTTGCCCCCCATGTTTGGGACGTTTGAATTTCGATACTTAATGCCTTGAATATTGTGATATGATGGAATTTTGGATGTGGCATTACTACGATGGTATTGCCTTGGACAACATGCAAGGACACAGACCTCATGATGTCTAAGACGTAATATTGTTGATGTGATGAAACTTGACTAAAGGGCTATTGGAGGGTTGAGACTACGCGTCGAACATCCAAGATGTCCAATTCATTTTCTTGTCTATAAATACTCACTCTTAATGTAGTTCAAGGATAATTGATTTTGAGTATTCTCATTCTTTCTCAAAATACAAACCCAACTCCAAATTACATTTTATTCTCTAAGTCTCACTCACACAGTCAATATATTTTACTCTCTTTCTTGTGATTGACTTGAGCGAGCGAGCGAGCGCATTCAATTGCAACCTTCCATGCCCCTTTGTGTTTGGAGAGTCTCCAATCTTGTGTAGGTAACATACACTTGGAAGGGGTTGAGACGGATTTGTTGATGCATTCGGTCCCAACAAGATTTATAGGTCAATAAATATTCTTTTTAACTTTCTTTTTCTTTNCGAGCGCATTCAATTGCAACCTTCCATGCCCCTTTGTGTTTGGAGAGTCTCCAATCTTGTGTAGGTAACATACACTTGGAAGGGGTTGAGACGGATTTGTTGATGCATTCGGTCCCAACAAGATTTATAGGTCAATAAATATTCTTTTTAACTTTCTTTTTCTTTTTAGATTTTGTTTAGTATTACACTGTAAGATTTTGCCACTTTGCCAAAAGAAA
>CAIGRN010023421.1:0-14144 GCA_903798345.1 Fraxinus anomala
TTCAATTTTTTGATTTTCATATTAGCCTTTGGACTTAATGGACACTGGACAAAAAAAACAGGCCCGTCTAGCTCAGTCGGTAGAGCGCAAGGCTCTTAACCTTGTGGTCGTGGGTTCGAGCCCCACGGTGGGCGTTTTTAAATCTCCTGTTTTTTCAATTTTTTGATTTTCATATTGGGCTTGGACTTAATGGACAGTGGACAAAACAAACCAAATCATGGGCCTAGGCTGAATCTTGCTTTAAGTAAGTGGATCGCTCAAGGCCCAGTTATTCAAGATGCATAATTTTCCAATAAGATCAAATATCTATTGAATGCATAATAG
Organism: Fraxinus anomala; assembly: GCA_903798345.1. Classification (NCBI taxonomy): domain Eukaryota; kingdom Viridiplantae; phylum Streptophyta; class Magnoliopsida; order Lamiales; family Oleaceae; genus Fraxinus; species Fraxinus anomala. The sequence continues at coordinate 325 of CAIGRN010023421.1, forward strand.
GCTCAAAATCGTTTTTATCTCAAGTTATTACCCATAACTAACATACCTATAAAAGGGGAAGGTTCGAAACACGCCACCTAATTTAAAATTTTAAACGTTATCACCCCTTATTTTACTACAACTTCGTTTACTCTATGAAATCAATACCTACTAGTGAGATACAATATCAAATTTCAATAAATACCTTATATCCTTACCTTTCAAGAGCACATCTCATGGCTTCTGTGTCCAATTCCCACCCATGTGTTGTACCTATACCTAGAGTTGGCAACTGGTTGAGTCGGCTCAGCTCACTTTGGGGCGAACTGCTCGGAACATTAACTTTTTTTTTTTTCCAAAAGCTAAATAATTTAATTGTTGCAAATTGGAAATTTGTGAAAATTATATTAATAAAATTATCGATTGAAATATTTGAACTATCGAGAAACTGGTTAAAACCCTCATCGTTGTTCTACAGTAATCCATTAGAAATAAAATAATGCAATGTAGCTAGACAGAGATTGAACATCAGTTTTTAAGTGTCATTATAAATCGATAGGATACTTTAATATAAAAAGATGGACCTCATTTAAAGTGTCCAATCAATTTATAGCACTTGATTTTTCTAACTTACATGGAAGGAATATACATTGTTAGGGTTGTGAACAAAAGTTCCTCAAAATATTAGGTACCCACAAAAAACTTGGGTCCTAGATTCCAAAATAGTCTTTATTTCAAGATCATAGTCCCCTTGTCTAATGCCACTTGATGAAATAATTAGAAGTAAAGTGCGGGACACATTTTAGTGAACTAAAATTAAAGTATAAAAAGAAAAAGCAAAAATGTAATTTAAATAAAGCAGAGGACTAATGTGTACTCTATCTACGGCACTGATGAAAGAGATACAAATATGCATAATTTGATCACTTGGATTAAAAGGGTCCAAACTTTTCTAAATATTGAATAAAAATCTAATATACTTGTCGATATATACACACATATCTCTGCATTTATAACTATGAATACCTAAAGCTTCTTTTAGGACGTTGGATAAGTACCCTCACGATTTATTAGTATGTTTGATTACACAATATTATCAGAATTAAAATCATGTCTATATATACATTCTCGTTGCAACGCACCATCATAAATTATTACATTATCTTACGATCAAGTTATGTAGAAAGACGGAAATAATTTTGGATAGGTATTAAAAATCCTTATCTTTACGGTATTTTATAGACAAGGTATACATACAACTTCAATCAAGTTACAAAGACCTATGGGGCAAGGTTTGTCGTGTAGACAAGGTGTTGACGAATATTGTATCTTTTGTCATCAAACCTATGGTTAACACTTTTCACAGTGTCATTGCACTCAACTCATTGGACCAAGGAACCACGTGAATCATTGGAAGTATGTTCTTGGCGTATCAAAGAGAAGAATATATATACGCATGCATAAACCTGTTTTTACATGAAAAAATGCATACACATGAATGTGTACAAAACCAATTAGACAAGTCACGGACCCCCTAATATAAAACTCGGTACAGGTGAGCTATATTCGTGTATGGCCATCTTGGAATTGAATGGTCCGACACATTTTGACATAACTATTTTGCAAATTACCACACGGGCTATAAAAATATTGACTTAGTACGGCCCATGTAGTATGTAATTATTTACATGTATATGAAATTCAAGGACCACCTCATTATTATTATAGAAGGTGGAGGGTTTTGGGGAAAGCTTTGCATGAAAGAAATGACACTTTTTTGTAGTAAAGTCATCTTTTTAGGTTGCCACCTTACCCCCACCTCCTTGCAGTCTTGTAAAGCTAATGCTTTTTGCTTTTTGGGTCTGTGGATTCAATTATATGGCACCTTGTTTTCACAATGTATACAATTTTGGGCCCAAATTTGCCAATTTCCTTTCATTTTTTCTTATCGGACGTGTTTGAATTTTGATACGTAATGAAAGAAACTAAATCGTGAATTTTTCGTTTTCAGAAAGTTCTACAGTTGGGTTTAGAAAATATTTTCTATTTTTGGAGGTCGTGAACAACTTTTACTAATTCTGATCTGAAAATATATTTGATACGTTGAATTAAACGAAAATAAGCATAAATCGGAGAGATATAAAGAAATTAACGCTCTCCTTCAGTTCATCTTTACGGGCATGGTTGGTATATAACATCATGAATAAATGAATACAATAGTAAATAAAATTTTATTTTTTAATATTTTAATATAGTGGACCGTATCAAATAAGCACTAAATTACAAGAAGCTTGGATTTCAGCCTCTTCGAGATATTATGCATCACATAAATGCCAAAAGGACTTGATTGAAAGACAAAAACTTTGGATCACATCCAAATGATTAAAAAAAAAAAAAAAACGCGAAGACAAAATGAAAATAATTCCACTGCAATCTTGGCTTATATGATATCAAATATTTATCCAGTTTGAACTATAGATGTCAATCCAGTGTGTGTAATATTTAATGAAATGTCCGACATGACATGCAAAAATATGAGTCACGTCTACGAGGAAGTATCATAAACATTAGAAAATTCGGTGTATTAATCTACAGACCTTTCAAACGTTGTTATTTATAAAGTTTCTCAGTATCCCATCCACGTCACATGACAAATAATAAAGCTGAACAAACACAATTCGATAAATTATTTCTCATTTTTGATAATTTCGAGGTTGATTAAACATATATGAGACTCAAATTCGAAGTGAAAATTTTCTACGATAAAATCAACCTATTACAATCTTTATAGAGATTTATGTCCTACTATATATGAAGAAACATGGTCAGAGTAGTAGAGGTAAATTTTAATGTTGTATAGTTTCTTTTCACAGCCAACTATCAAATTGATTACAACACGAAACAAAGAAAAAATTGTTTTCATAAAAGCTAGAGGCATTGAGTATACGCAAATGACACGCGAAGGGTGCCAAAGAATTGGAAAGCAAGTTCAAAAGGTGGTGACTAGAGTTCAAGATTTTCTCATTTTTCATGTTTTTTTACCTAACAAACAACCTAAAATTTTGGCATATATCAAAGTGCGAAAAGTTAGAAAATTCAATTCCACAAGCTACTTGTCCTCTAGATGCACACAATCAATCTCAATCGTAACTACTCAAAAATCACTTCGGATATTCAAGTTAATTATAACATGAAACAAGGAATATTTGCTTTAAAAGCCACAATATGTATGGAGTGTACAGAAATGACACTCGAAGAGAGTCAAAAAAATTGAAAAGCTAGTTCAAAAGGTGGTGAGGGTTCAAGATTTCTCATTTTTAGTGCTTATACCTAACAAATAACCTAAACTCTTGGCTTTTAATTCCTGTCGGTAACGATTGTGAAAAGTTGAGAAGTTCAATTCTAGGAGTACTTGTCCTCTAGGAAACACATAATGAAGGTCTAATTATTTGAGATGAGCTCCTGGACATGCTCCCTAGCGTATGCGTCAAATTCATTCTTTAGTTAAATATTTGATATGTGCAATTTTTATGAATGAATGATGACAAGACTCGTGCACGGAACCAAAGTTTGCTAAAACCTTAACAATACCAAAATGTTTTTTCCTTACGGAGGACGTCACAAAAACTCATGTCCCTAAATTAAAATATGTTTTTTTATTTAATATTTAACTTATTTTCAACATCCCTTCCAAAGTATGACTCGTATCACACATTCATATGAGTTTATGGCAATGTTAGAAACTCTAAATTAGGGTTGGATACCATGTACTTCGTTAATTTTACCAACAATCGAAGAATAGGTTAAAATTCTAAAATATATAAATTAGAAAACAGGTGAATTTCTAAAATTGTATTCACACTATAATTTATTACATGCCCCACTGCTAGAATACTTGACATACGTGATACGATCTATTTATGAAAATTAAACACGGAATAATTAAGACAGCCCCTAACAAGGCGTTGCATTTAATTTTGCCGCGTCAAATCATTGAAGAATTTCATTATGAACTTTTCGGCAGCCTCATATACATGATTGTCCTCATTGACATCTTGCAATGGAAATGGAGAGTCTGTTATCCTCAGCTGCCTATCCATAGGGCTCTTTCGAAGACCCGGCAATGCCGGTGACGCCAACACACTGTTAAGCATCTCACAGGTCCTCTCCGCCGTAGTCAATGTAACAATATCATCCTCCTCTGTCGCTAGTGGTAGCGACTGCCAGTGAGTGGAGGTGAAGGGGTGGGCATGGTTGTTGTGAGTGGCGGAAGTGGTCGTGGACCAGTGGTGGAACATGAGATTGTGTATGGCTTTCCCTGCAATCAGGGTCGGTCTTGTGATTTTCGGGGCCCTAGGCGAACTCTCAAAATTGGGCCCAACATGAGAGTGTGCGACTCGTAGTCGCCGACGGTCCGACGGATAGCGTAGTTAGACAGAATGAAGGGAAATGGAGGAAGGGAAAGCAAGAGAAGAAGAGTGGAGTCTGGAATTTGAAAATACCGGCGTCGACGCGAGGTGAAGAATGGTTGGAGGAGAGTTGAAAGGGGAGGAGATGGCTCATACGGGACTCAGGAGTGAAACAATGTTTATAAGGTTAGGCTATTAATAAAAAAATATTATTGGGCCAAAATTGACTGAGACCATTCGGTGTACTTTTGGGCATGAGGCGCAGGCCTCATCCGCCTCTATGCAGGGCCAGCCCTGCTTGCAATCTTGGTACGTTTGATAATCATGTTGAGTTCAGACAACTTACGCGTACTATGTTCCAAACTTTTCTAGTGTTAACTGATAGATTTTGCTCCATTTTTTTGTATTGAATTTTGGAAATTTTCAATAGATTCTGGTGTTCTAGAAAGAGTGGTGTTTGATAAATTGATTTCTGGATAGCGATTGACTGAATTGATTGAGTGGAGGCACAGGGAAATGGTCTATAAAGGCATATGGAGAGGAAAACGACATGCATTAGTATGTTGTACTTTAACTAAATTGACTCGTTGGTGCAAGAAAACCTCAATTAATTATTTGAATTAATCTACTGTGACAGGAGTTTAGGCAGGGATTGGTGACAATGATGATGTGGCGTGTTTTGATTTGCCAATTTTTTTTAAAAAAATTCCATCTTCCAATGAATGAATGACAAGGGTGCATTGTCACCAATCACTGTCTAAACTCACAGTCAGAGTAGCATGGTTGTAATTATTTTTAGGCTGTCATACATTTTCGTGATTTTTCATCACTATTTTTTTTTTTAAATTACTAATAATCTTTCTCAAATAAAAACTTAAAAAATAATTCAAACACACCTTTTTAAGTTGCTTACCAAGTCGACTGCCAACATAGAAAGAATAGAAGTTGCTTTTGGACAAAATGGTATAAAAGTAAGAAATGAGACACTTTAATTATTGTATCATCAACTTTTTTGCTTTTCTTACAAATTTACAATACTAATACTCAAATTATTACTAATTTAATTGTCACATCTTCGAGTGCTCAAATACTCTAACACATCATAATACAATTCATTTATGAAAATTATGCAATTCAACTTTACGACCCTCGACGAGGGGTTGCCATTTCAATTTGCCTCTTCAAATTATTGTAGAACTTCATTATAAACTCCTCAGCATCTTTATCTACTTGATTATCTTCATCAGCACCTCTCAATGGAAATGGAGAATCTGTCACCCTCAGCTGCCTAACCATAGGGTTCTTCCCAAACCCCGAAAAAGCAGGTGACGCCGCCGCGCTGTAAAACATCTCCACTGTCTTCGTCATAGTCATCAAATCCTCCTCCGTCACAAGATGGTTGTTGGGCTTACTTTTTTTGAGGTGAAAGTTAGGGTAAGCTGGGCTGTTAGTGCAGCTATACTCATCTTCATTTGGTGAGTCAAGTGGTGAGCTGCTGCGGCCGGTGGTTGCGGAGGAGGAGGTGGTGGACCAGTGGTGGGTGTGGTGGAACATGAGATTTTGTATGGCTTTCCCTGCAGTCTTCCAACGTTTGAACACCATGTTGAGTTCAGTCATTAATTTACCTTTCGAAATACCTTTCCTTAACATGTACAACATAGTACGTACTAAGTTCCAAACTTTTTTTGTAATAATTGGTAGATTTTGCTCCATTTCTGTAATTCTTTTGGAAATTTCTCAATGGATTTTGATGTTTTATAGAGAGAGAAGAGAGCGTGTTTTAGAGAGAGAAAGATAGAGAGAAGGTGGTTTATGATTGTTTGAATGGAGGCAAGTGGAAGTGGTATATAAAGGCCTATGGAGAGGAAGACGACATGCATTACTATGTTGTACACTTGTACTTTAGCTAAAGTGACCCACAAGTGCACGGAAACCTCAAGTAATATAATAAATAATTATATTTATTTCTTCAGTAATTCAATAAGCCCTTGTTTTAGTCCACATTTTTTTTTTGTTAAAAATGCATTCTTAAATAATATTTTGATCCATTTCAATATACATTTTTCAATAAAATAATATTATATATAAATTTTAAAAATTTTTCTTATTTTTTAATTATAAATTTCTCATCAATACACTGTTCAAAAATATATTTTTTGACAAAAATAGAGCTCGAACAAGCCTTAAATAAGGAAAAATAATAAAGAAAAGATAATGACAAATAAATACAAATTTGTTTCAATTTCACTCTCCCTGAGACAAATGTGTCATTTGATAGGTAAAATAGTGAAACCACATCCCAACCCCAATGAAGTTGAATAATGTTATTTGTATATTATAGAATTACATAATAATTTACATACAAATGATGTATCAAAAGAGTAGTAATTTTTTTTTTTTATAAAAATTGTTTGATTCAATCATATCTCATCATATTATGTATATGTAAACTGTTATGTAAATTATTATATACATATGTAGAAAAATCTAAGAAAATTTACTTAGCAAGAGAGACTTCCTATATGATGGCTACACGTGTCCCTTTGATGGGTGGGGTAGGAGAGAGGTAAAAAACTTAAGAAATGAACAAATCGATACGAAATGATGGTAGTGATAGTAGTAAGACGAAATTACCCTTATGAAGAAAATCAAGCATAAGGCGTGCGTTGATTAGAAAATGGATGAAAGTTGACGGTGGGGACCATTTTTGCAAGGAAAAGATGCAAATAGGTACCCAAATGCAAATATCCAAATAATAAGTCCCGAAATTGTAGCACTACCGTATAATAAGAATCTTTTAATTAGCCGTTTACATATGACAACGGGGCGGGTATAAGACGGGTTGGTCATTCCTATCCCCATCCCATCGAGTTTTTTTATTATCTTATCGTATCCACATACCCGTTTAAAGCGGGACAGGACAGGACAGGTCCCCAGACCCATTTATCGCGTCATTTTTTTTTTTTGTTTTTACTTAATAAATATTATTACTTTTTTTTTTACCAATTTGTTAGAATCAACTTATGTTCTATTTAAAAATAAGATAAATATATTATTTTTGTTTGATAAAAAAATTAAATTTAAATTTAAAATCAACTTTAAATGGGACGGGTAGCGGGGCGAGGACTATGATTCTCGTACCCGATTCGGGGCAATGACCCTCGCCCCTTCCTCGCCCCGTTTACCTGATTAGACGGGTAATCCTTATCCCTTTGGGGTGGGGCCCCACGTGTTTCTGGTTGACCGTGTTTTTTGTCATCTCTAGTTAACTTCACTCATAACTAGTGTATTTTATATTTAGTGCTGTCATGCCCACTCAAATTGATTTTAATTCACTATAACCACCAACTTTATAAATTTTTTTTCTTGATTTTGGTTTGATTTATATTTTATAATTTTTTCTTAATATGGGTTAGTAGATTTTTTTTTCTTGTATGTGAATGTATTATGTGTGATTAGTTGTATATTTTGTGTGTTAGCAAAAACCCCAAAAATAAAAAAAAAATAAAAAAAAAATTGTTTCTGCTTTCATATAAATTTTTTTAAAAAGTTTTTATAATGATCACTATATTGCGTTTTTTTTTTAAATTTTTGCTTTTGATCCTCTCTCTCTCTCTTTTTTTTCGTTATAGTAATTATGTGTAAATTTTTTAAGTATGTATTTTTGTTGTGGTAACAATCGGGTGGTTTGACTAAAACGTTATATGAAGTTGGATAACCATGATGAATTAAAAGCAATTTAGGTGGCCATGTCTCATTTTTGTTTGAATTACATTTTATAATTTTTTTCGATTTGGGTTAGTGGATTTATTTTATTTATTTGTTTATTGTGTATGTGAATGTATGTGCGTGATTGTTTATATATTTTTTGTGTTAGCAGAAATTATATAAAAAAAATAGTTTATGATAATTATGTGTGAATTTTTTTAGTGTGCATTTTTGTTGGGTAATAATCGGAAGAATCAAAATCAATTTGGGTGGTCATGATGACACCTAATATAAAATACAGTGGTGATATGTGAATTTAACCCTTTTATATACTTCAGAGAATGTTGGCTTAAGCTTTTATGTGATTCAAATTTTTTTGCAAAACCTACCAAATTTTATCAAATGTTCGTTTCAGTTTATAAATTGTGTTTCTTACACATATTGAGATTACTATTGAAATAAATAACTTAAATTAAATCTTACCAATGAATTTATTAATTGAAGGAATTTATTATTGAAGTTCTAGTGCTAATAGACATAATAAATACCAAAATCAACAATTTTAAAAAAGAAGCAAGTTTCTAAAATAATTTGAAGTATTAAATTCAATTTCTAACATTTTTGAAATTATTGCAATAACAATTATTTTAAAATGACAAACTATTATTATATTCGAATACTAAAATATTAATCAAAAAATGGCTTTGTATGATTTGATTTATTAAGATATACATTATCAACATTTTTTTATTTATCAAAATCTCCATTTATCAAAATTTATAAATCATATATAAATTTGTCAAGCTTCATTTTTTACAATATATTCTAATGAATTCACGATCGTACTATCCATTTATATACCACCAATTTTCATCTATTGTTTTGGAAATTTCTCAATCGATTTTGATGCTTTATAGAGAGAGAGAAGAGAGGGTGTTTTAGAGAGAGATAGAAGGTTGTTTACGATTGATCGAAGCAAGTGAAAGTTGTATATAAAGGCCTATGGAGAGGAAGACGGCATCAATAATTAAATAAATAGGGAAAAATAATAAATAAAAAATAGTGACTAATAAATAAAAATTTGTTTCACTTTCACTCTCCCTAGACAAACGTGTCATTTCATAGGGAAAAGAGTGATACCCCCGTCCCACCCCCAATAAAGTTTACTTAGCAAGAGAGACTTCCTATAGGACGCCTACACGTGTCCTTTTGATGGGTGGGGTGGGAGGAAGGGGAGAGGAAAAAAAACAAAAGAAACGAACAAATCAGTACGTGGCGATGGTAGTGATATTGGTAGGACGAAATTACCCTTACCAAAAAAATCGTGTGTATGGCACGGATTCATTTAACAGTGAAAATGGACGGAAGTTGACAGTGGGGACCATTTTTGCAAGAAAAAGGTGCAAATAGGGACCCAAATGCAAAGATTCAAATAATAAGTCCTGAAGTTGTAGTGCTACCATATAATATAATGTTAGTCTTAAACTTTTACGTGATTCATATTTACTTGCAAAGTCAACTGAATTTTATCAAATGTTCGTTTCAATTTATAAATTGTTTTCTTATATACATTTTAAGATTGGGTAATTAGCACATAACGTTCATACTTTTGATTATTATTGTGGAAAATTCTATATTTGATAATTGTCACTTAACGTCTATACATTTGATTATTATTGTGGAAAGGCCTATACCTTTCATTTTTTTATATTTTCACCCTTAATAACACATTTCATTACGCTAAATGTTCTCTTTATCCAATTTCTCAGTTGAGTGAATGGTAAATTTGAACTTATTTCTCTATTTTTTCTTCTAAAAACTAACCTTTAATTTCTTGGGATATGAACACCCAAGAAAAGTTTGAGGTCGCTGATAAGAAAAGGAAGGAGGCAACATGCTGTTCAAGATCGAAAAATATGAGAGTACGTCAAGGAGATATGAAAAGGTAATAATTCCTAAATGACTTTGATTCTATTTGATTTGATGGCACAGTAGTATTTGTTGTGTATCTTTAAGTCATTTGCCTCACATAGGGGATTTTGAACTCAGGCTACCAAGTATGTTGAGTATGACACCTCTTTCGGTGAGGAAGGAAATCAGTCCAAAGCACTCAAGATCACTTGCAACCTTAACAATGCGTTTGCAAATTGGAACTGAAAGATTATAAACAACCAGAGAAGCTGTGCACAAATGTTTGCTCCGTTGGATAATCCGTTTCTTTTAATTGCCTTTTCAAATCATGAATTTCATTTGTTTAATGAGGAAAGTGTTTGAAGGTGTTGGAACTCGAGATTACAAAACGTGAAGGCACTTTACAGAAGGGCTCAAGCATACATGAACATGGCCGATCTAGATTTTGCCGAATTTGATATTTTAGAGGAAGAAATAGAGGAGAAAATGGGTTCATATGGGGAAGTAAGAGAAAAAATGACAAGAATACCCTTCACTCAACGGAGAAAATTAGATGAAAATAAATAAAAATGACTTATTGCACAATTAAATGTGTAATTAAATGTGAAAATACTAAAAAAATGAAAGGTATGGACTTTTTCACGATAATAATAAAAGGTGTAAACGTTATATGTTAATTACCTTTTAAGATTACTATCAAAATAAATAACTTCAATCAAATTAAATCTTACCAATGATTTATTAATTGAAGGAAATTATTACTCAAGTTCTAGTGCTAATAGACATAAATACCAAAATCAACAATTTTTTGAAAAAGAAGCAAATTTCTATAATAATTTCAAGTATTAATTTCAATTTCTAATTTTTTTAAAATGAAAAACTATTAGTATATTTGAATACTAAAATATTAATAAAAAAATGGCTTTGTATGATTTGATTTATCAAGATATACATTATCAATCTTTTATTTATTTATCAAAATCTCCATTTAGCAAAATTTATAAATCATGTATAAATTGATCAAACTTCATTTTTTAAATCATAAATTCCAATGAATAACGAGTATTATCCATTTATTTACCAATTATTTTCCCTCTATTTATAAACTAAACTTTTTATAAATCTTCCCAAATAGATTTTAATGCATTCACATATATTAAAGTATATGCCATTCAAATGATAAATTTACAACATATAAAATAAAATTAGGGGATGAATAAATCCTAAAAGTTAGAAGAAAGAGATATCGAACATAAAAAAGTTTTAATTTTCTCCTAGATGAATTGATTTAAATGTGACGACGAGTCGAAACCAACACAAAATTATTCACATTTAAAAAATGGATGCATATTCGTATAGTCGACTGGAATTTATTAAAATTAAAATTAAAATTTCTTTTAATTAAAATTGGTTTTGGGAAACTTCCCACCACCAACACTAGAGAAAGTAGTTCAATAAAGTAGCCGTTGTACCAAGTTTTTCACTGGTTTTCCTCAAATCTCAGCTTTGCATAGCTGTTCACAACAAATGAAACATGGAGAGAAAGCCTGTCCAAAGTTAACACTTTCTTTGCTTTGCCTATAATTAATTAGCATTCGAAATTGAGAACACTAATGGTACACGTAGTTTTTTTAGTAAAGTAGGCCGTATACTCGTTGGGACAAGGATTACCCGTCTAACCGGATAAACGGGCAGGTACGGGATGAGTGTCATTGCCCCGAAGTGGGTACGTGATGGGTACGAAAATCATAGTCTCCGCACCGTTACTTGTCTTGTTTAATGTTAATTTCAAATTTATATTTTTTATCAAACAAAAATAAAGATTTACCATCATTTTTAAAGAGAATATAAGTTGTTCTTAACAAATTAAAAAAAATATATATTTACTAATTAAAGACATAAAAAATAAAAGTAAAATAAAAAAAAATAAACGTGGCGATAAATGGGGCAAGGGCATGCCCCACCCCACCCCGATCCCGCCCCAAACTCGTCCCGCTTTAATCGGGTATAGAAAAATGTGAAAGTAACAAAAATACCCGACAATGGTAGGAATGGTCGATCCATCCCATACCTGCTTCGTTGCCGTCCATATAATACTTTATAGTAGTAATGCAATATCAAACAAAAAGACATTCAAAAAAAAAAAAAAAACTTGTGATTTTATTCAAAAATTCTAACGCCCATTTTTGTTGGTTATATATCTTACCCAAAATAATGAATTGAGTTTATATAGGCATTTTGAATGCTACTAATGAAATCGTCCTTCTAACTATATTTTCGATTAATCCATCCATTTCATACGGTATTCGACTTGATTTAATGATTATCCAATATCGAAGGGACCCCTTTCCCGTACTGATGCGTTCTTTTTACTTTAAATGTAGCAGGAAAGTACCCTAGTTTGAGAGCAAATAACTAAGAATTTGAATTACATGGGACTACGAAACAACTCGGTTTCATTGAAACGAGGATTAATGGATATCATTAGTACAATAATAAATAAAAAAATAAGTTAAAAACTGGTTACTTATAACATTCTTTTAATGCATATTTCTTCATAAATTATATATGTCCAATGTAGGGTTCATGCATGCTGTCAAGCATTTGAAAAACAAAATTAAGCTACTTTTGAATAAGTCTTATTTGGTTGGGAAAAAAAAAAGTCAATTGACTGCTTTTTTTGCTTAAATTTTGCAATTAGAATCCCTAAAAAAGATTCAAGAGTTGTGAACTTGTAATGAAGGAAAAGGTCAGACCACGGTATTACAACCCCTTTAGGACTAACTCAAATGCAAATGGGGGGAAGGTAATTAAATAATAAAAGGGAATAGTATTAAAATATAATTAAAAGAAAATTATTATTACCTTTGTTTCCACTTGACTAACATAATCCACGGGAAAATTATATTTGTTTTTACTTTTTTCGAAAATCGACAAGAACAAACAACGCAATGACATTTGGATTCTTCAAAATACAATCGACCCATTTTTGACTAAATGACTGAAGAGGCAATACATTTATTGACATGCGATAGGTATAATCATCTCAAAATCTATAGGTAACAGTTTATCGCGAGTACCCTAATCACTATTTTCATCGATTGATTCATTTCATTCAAAATAAGCAGTATGAAAATCTTGAACGAGGGTACTATAAATCATGAAATACCCTAATCCGTTCCCCACCATCCATCTTACTCCTTTCTTTTACGACTTCCCCAAATAAGAGTCCTCCTTTGGACATGAAAATTATATTTTTATTGTATATTTACCTTTTTTTATTGTCAAAATACTCTCTGTCTCTCTCTCTCTCTCTCTCATAATTGACTTTACTCGAAAATTAGGCTGATTTGTTTGGTTATAAGATTTTTGTTTATTTGGCACAAGTGACATGTGTAGAGGAAACCTCCCTTGCTAAGTAAAGGAAACTTAAATTATTTGGTTGGTCCAACGACTTGGAAATGAAAGTAACGTACAACACACATTTGATATTTATTGGTGGTGAGAAAATGGCCCACACAATCATTTTCCACACATTCTAAACCCTAAAACACAACAGTTTATTTATTTATTAATTTATTTTTTAATACTAAGTGTAGAAATTAGGCCTCCTTGGAATTGGATCGAACTGTATCTAAACTTTCTTTAGCTCATTTGTGGAAGTGCACTTTCGTTTTTTCGTTACTAGCAAAGGGAATTTTATGAACAAAGATATCACATTAGGAGTGTTACCTTCCTATCATTTCACTTTGTTTGAAAAATTTATTCTTCTCAAACAGTATGAGATTGTTTGACAGAACTTTTGAAAAGTTA
>CAIGRN010023431.1:0-19828 GCA_903798345.1 Fraxinus anomala
AATGGGCCGGACCATGAGCAACACTAACTAAATTAGGCTACTTCAAATGACCCATAAAGGTTGTAGGATTGGTCGCCTCAATTGTGGTGTCGATAATTCACTTCACTCATCGGTCGAGGCCTATGAAGTATAATCCAATAAAACCGGTTTAACATAATTGCCCAGGATTTATTGGGTATCAAAAACCCAACAAGATTGCTGACTTGTAATACCATGAATGCATTCTTGCCATTCCTTTAAGCATGCAATGTCGACAAGATAAGCTTATTTGGCATTATGACGACAAAGAGATGTTCTATTCGTAGTGGCTATAGAACTTTATTGAATGAGAATATTAATCAGGTTGGCTCAAGTTGTTATACTCTATCTCGGTGTGGAATAACATATGGTAACTTAAAATCCCTAAAAAATGAATAATCAAATTTTTTGGAGCAGCGAGAGATCGGTGGCAGTAATCATAGTGACAGGTGCACTGCACCTAGGACCTGCATACATGCTTTGTTTGGCTGTCCATATGCACAAGAATCTGGAAATCGACGAGCTACTGTTTTGTGATTAAAAAAAGAATTAACTCCAAAGCTAATGATACTTTACTACATGCATAAGTTCGAAGGAGGATTTGCTTGTATTGTTTGGACCCTGTGGTTGAGCTTGGGTGCACGAAATGGGCTTGTTCATGAAAGAAAAATACTATCCCAACATCTATAATGAATTCTTAGCCATTCATAGTCGAGATCAGAAAAGATGTGAAGAACAGTCTTATGCCTTCACATCTAAATTATGGTAGAGACCGCATTTAGGAGATCTCAAAGTGAATATAGATGAGGCAGTGCGCCCAGGGGTGTCGTATATTGGCGTGGGCTTAATTATTTGGGTTCATGAGGGAATGGTTTTAATGCAGCTGCACAACATATTATGGAAGCATCCTCACCAGAAGATGGTGAAGCGCTTGCATTACAGGAAGGCCTCCTCTAAGCCAAGAGCCAAAGACTAAAGATTTTAGCAATTGAATGCGACACGTTGAGGATAATCCATAGATTGAACTCAGATTTTAGCTTTACAAGGAATGCCTCGATCTAATTCGATGATGAGGCTTTATCAACTGATGTAAATTGTCGAATGTGCAAATTTGGTCCACAAGTTTGCTTCTTTAGCTGCGAATGGGTTCATCTTATTGACTCTTTCTTTATTTTCCATAAAGTTACGATGATTTGAATTAGCCCGTGTGTTGACAATTATTAAAATGAATTTTTCGAGGAAAATAAGTTTTGAAAATTTATTTTGAAATAGTGATTTTTTGAAAATATATAATTAAAAAGTATGAAAAAGTTGAGAATGTGTGATTAAAAATGAGTTTAAAAAATAATAATTTTTTTAATGGTTCTTAAACAGGGGCTTAACAAAAAGTTCCATTTTAAGTGTGTGTGTACTAGATCTCCTAAACATCGGTCGATGCTTAGCATTAACTTATGCTAACCAACAATGACGTGGCACACTATAATGGTAGTGTAATCAGTTTTGTAACAAATTATTATCTTCCACTTGATACGTGCATTTTTATACACTTATTTTACTGTCAAAATATGGAATATTATTGATTAATATGTTGGAATATAGCTTAATTCTATGTGATTTACATTTTGCAGTACAACGTGATGAATATAGCGGGACTAAGGAGAAACAAGTAAAAAAGACCAAATTGAAGGAAATGAAAGTTCAGGGACCAAATTGTAAATATCAAAAGATGACTCGGAAGGCATAATATTAAATTTTGACTACTATGCGGTCGCATAGTACTAAATTTTGACGCGATTTCAATTTTCTAATTTACGTCAAACTCTTATGGAAACCAACATCTTTCATAATATTTCAACCATAGAACATACCAGAACGATGGTAGACGCCTCCATACATATTTTTCTCTAGTTTTTGCTCAAGAATATCGATGAAGAACTAAAAACATTGGTGAAACTATGAAAGAACTCTATTGGAATTAATGATTTCTCTTCTTTTTATTTATGTAATTCTATTTTTCATTGTCAAAAAATTCTAGAATTTAGATTTTCTTTTTATAAATATTTTGGAATTGGCTTAATCTTTACTAGATTTTTCATGGAATCGGTCATGCTTTTTCCATCGAAGAATTAAACTATTTATTGAGTTTTGATTTCAATTTTACTTTATTGGTGGATTGATTACTGCGTTATGTTTGATGTATATGGTCGATTCTCGATCTTATTTCAATAAAAATAGTGCAATTGTGTTATAGGAAGTTTAGATTCTAAGATTACAATTAAATTAAGGTGATTTGTAACGTTATATCCTCCGATTAGAGAGTTGGGACGAATGCCTCTAATTATTATTAAAAAAAAATGAATAATTGATGAGATTAATCAAATCCAATTGAAGGAACTCCAATGCTTCGCTACTTCAAAACATTAATCTTGATTTCATTATTTCAAACATTGAATTATTAATTTTATTCGAACAACAAATTCTACTTCACAAACAAGAAAATATCATTTTTGATCATTTGAGTATTTTTTTTCCATCTCCCTCTGAAATCCACACCCAAAAGTGTACTACAATTATCGTGTTATTCTTTGGACGTAATCACCACTATCTATTGTAGTTTGACATGTCGTCCGAGTGGTTAGCTAGTTAAGCACCTATATTTAGAAAAACGGTCATGATATATACGTATACGCCCTTTCAACTTCATAATTTTAAAAAGGCTTCTATGCATTTTTCCCTTCAATTTTTTACTTTCATTTTTATTTAAATATAATTTCACATTGACAAATATACCATGATAGAGAACACTCCAACTTCGTCTCACAAGCCTTGAAATCAGTCAATGAAGTACATACCCAATTTCAAAACCTATAGATATTTGAATCAGTAGGGAGACAGTAGGCATTGATGCCATACTCCATTCTTGTCTGTGGAGCTCAACTTGCTAAGCCTACATTATTTGATCGACAGCCATCAGCTGTAATATCCACTTCTTGATTGATGAAAAAAAACTTAAAAGGGAGTGTATTTTTAAACTAGAAAGAAAATAACTTGAATAATAAATCACAGACAGAGAGAGGGCTTTAAAATTGTATAGGATAGTCTCTCGGTCAAAGAAACAATTGGAAATAAAGTAGGTTTAATAGTGATTTTAATAATTGTCCTGCCCTTAACACCTAGGTCTGTAGGGTTGTACACAATTATAATTGACTGCAATTTCTTAGGGTCTTTACCACCTGTCGAAGGGCCTCTCTCTCTCTCTCTCTCTGATTAAGCAGTTGATGAATACCAAGCACTTATTTGATACGCGTTATTTTTAATGGTGTGTTTGAATCACATTATTTTTAAAAAATGTATTTTAGAATAGTAGATCGATAGAGAATATGTAATTGAAAAAGAGGGAAAAATTATTGATGTGATGGAAAATATTATTTTATTGAAAAATGTGTAGTTAAAAATGAGTAGAAGAATGAGAATGAAAAAATAATATGGCTCAAACAAGGGCTAAAATTCATTTTTTTCATCTTTTTTTCAATCATACATTATTTAATAAATATTATTACACGTAAATTCAAAATCATTCCTTATTTTTTAACCACACATTCTCTCACAATCTACCATTCTAAAATGCATTATCCAAAAGTAATGTTTATCAAACAAGCTCCAAATAAAAGTTTACAATATATTTTTTTAAGAAATTATACAAACTTCTCTTGGGAAATAAATATTCATTTTTTATTTTTCATAACGAAACAAAATTCATAAAGGCAAATAGCCACAAACAGTAGGGGAGAGAGACGTAGAAATTCCATCAATTCACTTCGATTCTCTTTATTTCAGGTGGTTAGCTGTGATGCATCCACTCACTAGCATATATACTTTAACTAAAAGAAATACTTCCACACAAATAAAATATAGTAAGAAATAAAAATAGTTTACATATCCTCATAAGAGTTTCAGATATATTATGAAATAGAAGGATAAACTAGGAACTATAAATTTATTTTTGGTTGACGGGACAATTTTTTGTGGAAAAATTAGTGGAAGATTATGTAATTTTTAAAAATGTCGAAAGTATCTTAGATATCTTATTAAATATTTTTCATATTAAGGGATGAATCCCACATCGAATAAAAATGAAAATATAGACAAACTTATAAGCGTTTGAGCCACTTTTCTTAAGTCTTAACATGATATTAGTGTCCATTAAACTCCAACAAGAAATTTGATCCGATTCAATTCGACAAAAACTAAAAATTGAGTACACGAATTTCATGAATGGTTTGACCCAAAGAGCCACCATCTTATGGGGGCATATTAAAAGACAAAATCGCATATTTAATAAAGATAAAAACATAAACCAATTTATAAGGATTTCGATTACTCCTCTTAAGAATGTTGACATTTTAAGATGGAATTCAAAGTAACATTTTGTAATTTGCTTTGTGTTATAATTTTGTTTTAAGTTTATTCTTTATTTATTTGTATATTTGATTGTAAAGTTAAAATTCTCTTTTATCGAAACTAACACCTTGGTAGGTCGAGATGAATACAAATCTGATTGTTCGGGAAGAGGATTGATATATTGGCACTGATCGTGACCATTTAGGGGTGGTGATAAGGGCGGAATTAGGATAAAAGAGTTGTGGGAGCAAATTTCACAAAATTTTAATTGTGAGGCAAAATTAAAATTATAAGAAAATTTTTTGCAGAATTTTGAAAAATCTTAGTTTAAGGTATTTGAACTGAATTTTAGTGTCGGACAGCTGATCCCATTACCCCACACTAAATCCGCCCATGGGTGGAGGTGGCGGAGTGGGCATCTAGGAAAACAATAGGTTTGAGGTTGATGATGCTGAGGTTATTGCAATACAAGCTTCTCCTTGCTATGGAACTCTTTATGGAAAGTGACTCTCTTCATATCACCTAGAGTCTGCAATCTGATTTTGCCTAGTTCCGAAAGTAGTGTTACTTTATTATTCCATTATATATGAAGATAAGAATAAAATTGGTGATTACGTTGCGTCTCATTCTTTTTTATGTCCAACTCTGCTAAACTGCGTTGATTGTATTCAAATTTTCATATCGGTTGAAGTACGTGAAGACATTATTGAATAATATTTTGTACCTTCCTGTTTCCTATTAATAAAATTATTACCTAAGTAGTGGTTTGATTAAAAAAAAAAAAAAAAAAAAAAAAAAAAAAAATGCTCGTAGAATAAAAGATTGGAGACTCGCATGTTAAAAGAGAAAGTTGCGGACCAAAGTGAAAAATACGGTAAACATTTATGACCATAGCCGTAATTTCCCTTTTTAATCCATCACTATCAGCACTGAGTCATCTTCTATTAGGCATTGACAGTGGAAAAGTTTAGCCCTAGCATTCACAAGAAAGATGGTACACTAGTTCTCTCTCTCTCGCCATTATCTTTTGATGCAGTAGCTCCTCATCTTGCCGTAGTGCAGAAATATTCAAATTACTACACCTGAAGGGCTTCAAAAGTTAGGGATAAACAACACTCAGACATGTTTCCTTCAACCAACAGAAATAACCCTTTTGAGTCCTTCAAAGGGTCTTTTACTTATGATGAACAAAACCCTAGTTCCAGTCAAGGACTAGACCCTCCATTTCACTTACACTTTCCTTTACCTTCTTTAGATGATCATGAATTGCCCTTGAATCAAATATTTTCTCAGCATCAGATCATCAATGGACATAAAGTTGTACCTAATCAGAATCAGATATTCATGGATACTACAAACTGGGGGCCAATAATCAATACTAAACTCTCAAAATTGAACAAGGAAAAAGAAGCTGCCTCGATTCGTAAACTGGGTACTACACCAGAAAGTAAGAGAAATTTTGGAGCAGTACCAAGGAAGAAAACCAGGAAGAAGGACAGGCACAGCAAGATTTGTACAGCTCAAGGAATCAGAGATCGAAGAATGAGATTATCACTTCAAGTTGCGCGTAAATTTTTTGATCTCCAAGACATGTTAGGCTATGATAAAGCAAGTAAAACCATCGAATGGCTGTTCACCAAATCGAAGAAGGCGATCAGGGAGCTCGAGAAAGATTGTCCCAAAGAGAAGAAGAGTTCCAGTAGTGATGCAAAGAGTGAGTCTTTTGCATCTGAGTGCGAAGTGTTATCAGGAATAGAGAATTCAAACAATGCATTCAGTGCAGGATCAATAGTTGGAGCACAAAACTTAGGATTATTAAGTAACCCATATGAACAAGATGATAGAGTATTGCAAAAACCAGTGTATAAACCTAATAGTAGGAGAGAGTCTAGGGAGAAGGCAAGGGCAAGGGCACGAGAAAGAACAAGAGAAAAATTGCTAATCAAAACCCTTAAAGATTCGACCACCTGGTACGAAGAAAACCCTAATAGTTTTGAGCAATTAGGGTGTTCTAGGAGGGATCCCTTTGAAGCTATTGAAGAGTTAACTCCACAATATGTCGATTCTTACCCACTTGTTCATCAGTTAGAAAATGTTGGCATAACTGAAAATTTTCTGGGGCCTGAAAACTCATCGTCTTGTCCTATTTCTGATTATGATCAGAGCTATGATGTTCTCTCTTGTTGCATAGATTCCAGCAACAATTACATGGGTTTTCTTGGATATACGGAAATGAGCAGTGACAGAATCAACCCCGATATCTGTGAAATGACAGAGGCAGCGACATTTGCAGGTAATACTAGTTCTCTTCACTAGGGCATCTCAAATTTTCAAAAGCAGTAAGAGCATTGTGTATAAAAGACTTGGTTTGTAAATGTGGTATTATTTCTTTTAGGGTGTGAACTTTGAACTTCTATTCTATCAGTTTGAAGTTTTCTTTTGAATTCTTTCGTATTAATAGGCAGAACAAATATGGACTATTATGCCCGAATTTTCCCCTCTTTCATAGAAATAGGATCAAAAATTTCCCAGTCATGGTCTTTTCACATTTGATCATACATTTAATATACAAAAATAAAACTCCAGATCTCAATTTCACCAGTGTTGATTTTTTTTATTGACAAATAATAAGGATACTCTGTGTATTCACTTGACCAATAGAAACTTGAGATGATGAAAATCTCGGCATTCATTGCTGCTTTTAGGACAGGGAAGAGTATTAGATATACCGATAAATAATTTTTATCTATCAACTGGTATTGAATTTGAAGAAGTCATACGAAAAGGAGATGGAGGTAATGTCGGCAGACCAAAAAGTAAGACGACGTGGTGTTTATCATTGCATCCAGTACTTAATCAAACGAAAGGAGCTGCCTGAATCTCATGAGGCAACTTGGGAGAATGATAAAGACTTGTGGAAGTTCAAGGGCAAGCTCCAACGTTACACGGGTACAATGGTGTCGCTTTATTAGGTGGAAGGGATAGAGAGAGACACATTATGAAATTGTGTGAGTTCATTTGCAATTTGTACAAAGTTCATGCATTCTCCCAAAACTACCATTGTGTTCTTGTTCTTCTACCTTTTTGTCCCTATTTTCTTAAGTTCGGTTGCAGTTTATATAACCTCCAAAGGGTTGAATTCGTGAGTCGTGAAGAGTTGGACTTAACGTGTTCTTGCAAGGGGAAGGAACTTGGCAACGTTAAGGCCACACGGTGTTTGATGTAGTTAACAAAAAGGTTAAGTCGTCCATAACAGTGTGGTATCAGTAATGTTTGGGTGCAAATTTGGTAAACCCACATTCATAAATTGAAAGTACTAGAATAAATATGCTGTAGCTATAGTATTGGAAAACCTCCTGCACAATTTTTCTGTGATCATACAATTTGAACGAATAATTTGTACGCATTGATGCTCTCGTGAAACAAGATTGTTATTTATTATTTAACTACTCAAACATATCATGAGGATCATTTAATTATTTCTGTTAATGATTCTAATTAAAATCAATTTTTGGGGCGTAAAAAAATAATTAGTACTTATGTTCGGACTAAAATGAAAATGGGTTAGGGTTTTCTTGCTTAACCTTGAATTTTATTTATGTAGAAGATGGAGAATAAAGGAGATATCACTCATGCAATACTCGATAATCACAATTGGTTGTATAGACTTAGGAGAGACTTTGAGGGTTTGCAGAAATTTGCCGCTGAAACTAACAGAAAATTCTGCGTTTAATTGACTAATACTTATTTTATGGGTAAATTCAAACAAAAAGATACTAGAAATTATTTTTCGTTACAAACTACTCATAAATCTATAATTAGCTTGCTTTCAACTAGGAATGAAGGAGCTTTTGATTATATTTTATACAATATTGTCTCATTGATTCCTTCAATGAGTCAGTAATTATGTAAACAATTACAATCCCTTACGCAAGTACTTGCACTAATAATTGCAACATTTATGTTTAAGGTGTAAGAAATAATGTTCATGTGCAATTATCCAAGTCAAAGAAGCGTGATAGCTACTGGATATCCATTAATTGGTTTGAACTATATCTTGTTTTTCAAATTACTTTAGAATTATTCACAGAAATTAATTATTAACGTGAATATATATGTTAGTAAGTTGATATAGGTTTATAAATTGAGAGGGAAGTATGACATCAAAGAGAAATTTAACCCCTGACGTTATGATCGTACAAAATTTTGCAAGTGCACGATATCGTAGATAAGTAAAATAATGATAAGAAAAGTATCATCCCACAAAAACTATGTATTTAATTTAGAATCAATTAGTGATAACTCTAATCGAATATCTCAGTTTGTATGGTATTTATACTAATTAATTAATTAATTATACTAGTTTTTTTAATGAGCAATATAGAAGCTTTGTAAGATTAGGTTGAATATGTACTTTTGATTCAATTTAATGCAATTCAACATCATGATAATATATATTGTTTCTTGATCAATATTCCTAGATTATTCAATAATCTCTCGAGTAGAATTAAATTTGTCCTCTGATGCGATCTTCATATATCCATATGAAAGATACAAACATGAAAGCAAGCATTAAAACCCTAGAACATCGATTGATATCATACAAGGTAAATGATATATCTGTATCCTCTATCGAACCTCAAAACAATTATTATAATGCTCCAAATTTCTATTCCTTCTCTAGAATGACAATAGAAATCAAATAACAATTCAATTACTAGTTAATTAATTGAAAATTATTAACTCTTATAATAATCATCCAAGAATAAACATATATGTATCAAGCGTCAAAACATTGAAATTATATTAAAAATTTCATAATGAGCGTTCATCTATGTCTTAGCAACTAAAGATCTGACCTATCATTACAAAGTTACAAGAAGTCATAATTGTTATGCAGAACATCACCCGAATTTTTCATGAATGAAGAAGAAGAGCGAAAATCTTGAAATTCTTAAATCTCTTCAATGGTTTCTTGATTAATCTCAGGTTGTGTATTTCTCCTCTTTGCCCACAAATCAAGATTAGATTTTCAATTGAATGAATTCTTATATCAAACCTTTTAATTTTCCAAAAGAATGATGAATTGTCTCTCTTTGATTGCAAGATTTAGTGCATTATATGATATAAGAGTGTCTTCCATTGTAGGAGGAAGTTATGTATTTATAGTGAAAATACGTAGTTCGACCCTAACAATACCTAAGGGGGGTGAATAAGTGATGCGGAATTAAAATTTATTTAATAATTAAATAGCAACAATTCACTAATTAATTATTTTTCTAGATGATTAAACATACAATTCAATTAATCATATGTTGAAATACCACAGTTATGTAACTAATAAATAAACACAAAAATTGATCACGGAGAAACCCAATTTGGTAAAATTTTCGGACACTTAGCTAGTCAACAATCCACTACAAACTATTTATAACTTACAGTCTACCAGACTAGACGACGACACGTACTATTTGATCTCTTGACTGCAATTCCGATAGCTCTCCCAGATTCTATGCTCCTGCACCAACTCCTAGCTGCAATTTTCAAATCTCTCCTGGATTGCGCTCACCTGCAGCCACTCCTAACTTTATGAAATCGTCTATCTGCTGTGGATGCAGGAAGAACACTGCGTTCTTCAACGGCTGGAACTCCAGTCACCTTCCCTTGATCTTCAAAAACTCTGACAGATATGAAGGAAGCAGCAGTTTGGTATTTCGATTCTGAAATTGATGTTTTTCACCGTCAAGAAGAGATCAATTTGAATAATGAAGGTTGAATGCTTCGAAGGATAAAAGAATATGAAAGCAATGTTTTTTTTTCAATAATCAACCTTGGAAATTACGTGTTGTGGCGTTCAAGTATTTATATGTAAGTTAGTGAATGAATGGGCTGAACAAAAAATCTTTAAAAAATGAATTAAAATTTTTTCGGATGACAATGTCGCTCGAGCGAAGGGTTAGCGACAAGTTGTCGCTCGAGCGAAGGTGAGGCGACATGCGAGCGATGACTGGCGACAGTCTTGCGAAAATCCGCGCCGTTTTTCCTTCTTTTCCATTTTCGAACCCTAAATCTAAAATATCACAACTTATACTAATTACACATTACTCCTTGACTTTTTACAACATATCAACTCTAATCCTTTTTGTTCACAGAATAGCCACTACATTAAATACCTAACAAACTCCTCATTTGACATTCTGTGACAAAACTACAATCTAAGTCAAGGCAATAGTAAAACAAAAATACAGACTCAAATCAACTGACACACCCAATAGATGTCTTTGAACGAGTTCTGCATTTCATTTATCAATACCTGTTTCCTGAAATAGACAACTCAAATATTTGGTGTAAAATGTATGTGAAACAGTATTAAGTATAAGAACAGTTCAAGCATTTTACGGTGTAAAAGTGATTTAAGCAGTTAATAACTCATAATGCAACTTTTCAGTTTCATATCACATGCTAAATTAAGATGTAGTACTAATGCAATCCAACATACCAAAATGAAACATTGATACTACTAAAATATCAAAACTTAATCTAGCAAAAACTAAAAATATATCATATAATCAAAATCAAAAGTTTTAGTTACATCAAGTAGATAAAAATATATACATCATGTTAAAGCAAGAATATCTATTCTATATATCTACTTTCCCTTTTTGTCACAAAATGATAAGGGCAACATTGTAACCAAAGAACATAAAAAAATGTTTTGCATCCTCACTTTCATTATTAAATATGAGCATTAACACATAATAACTCAAAAATACTATTATGAATCATGCACAAAGATAAACAATGAACAGTAAACATTCCCACATACTTAATTCAAGTTATCATGTAGTAAATTGTATAAGTGACCCATATGTGTAAAGTGTCACTAATCCTTTGAAAATAGGACTCCAGACCTTAAATTTGTGAGAAATGATACGCGAAACATTACCGCCAATAATTTTATTCACCTACTTATGAAAGGTAAACCATGTAAAGCACATTATGACCTATAACGTAAAGCTCATTATAAATGAAAGCACTATTTCTCCTCCTGAGTATGAGCAAAATGATTTGTTTCATATTAATCAACGAACGAAGCCCATTATTATTTTTCATCTTAAGTGTAGACTTTTCTTCATTAAGCAGTTAAAATGACCCCTATAGTGAGCCTTAGACCGATTAACCCAACTTAGTCGACCATAGGCACCAGGTTATGAGACACCCCGCATACTTAATTGCTCGAGTCAAATATGTTCCGAAGAAAAAATAAGATATTGAGCTCTTTGGTTCATTCTATTTATTTTTGTTTATTACCAGGGATAAATGTGAGTTTAGGTCTAATCCATATGGTCAATTCATGTTCAAAGTCACCTTACTAATATATGATTGGCATCTCAAATCTTGCACACGTGGTAGAGTCCAACTATCAAGATCATAGTGTGTGCAGTGTAGAATGTACATGAAGACTCCTATACTTAAGTACTCCATGAATAACCTAAACCAGTAATGAAAAATCATGATAGAGCTTATCGATTAGCTCCATGCTTGATCACAACAAACAAAATCAAGTACATCATATATTAAGTTGAAAAAGTAATGTCCCTTTTTTTTAGAAATTAAAACCAGAATGCACGAAACACAACACAAAATGAAATGAAAACATAACCAAAAGTAAAAAAATAAAAATAAAACAAATATAAGGCATGTATAAATTAATTTCACACAATGGTATAGAACGAGTATGCAACAAAATTACTGAATCAATGAGGTACACAAACACCAATAGCCGTCCGAAGAAATTCGAATCTCGGACCATCTAATGGTTTAGTAAATAAGTCAGCTAATTTGTTCTCATTAGAAATGTGCTCAAGTGTTACAACACAAGTCTCTACAAGCTCTCAAATAAAATGAGACAATGAGATAGAATTTTGTTTCTTACTCATCCAAGCAAAAAGATTGGTTCCAATGTAAAAATAGCCCCCAAAAGTGCTTTTTCTGTCATCGACATTATCAACCCAATCGGTATCGAAATAACCAACAAGATCAAGATTAGAGTCCTGAGAGTACAAGATCCTATAATCTATAGTTCCTAATACATATCTGATGATACGTCGTACGGGGCTAAGGTGAGATTCCTTGGGATCAGCCTGAAAGTGCGCACAAACCCCTACACTAAAAGCTATGTCAGGTCTACTAGCAGTGAGATAAAGTAAACTACCTATCATACTTCTGTAAAGTGTCTAATCAACACTCTTACCTGTAGGATCATGACCTAACTCGATACTGGTGCTCATGGAGGTTCTAGTGTGTTTCTTACTATCTAATCCAAAATGCTTGACAAGATTTTTAGTATATTTCAATTGAGATATGAATATCTCATCATTAGTTTGTTTAACTTGAAGCCCTAAAAAGTAATTTAATTCTCCAATCATACTCATCTCAAATTCTTGCTTCATACATTCAGCAAAATCATAAGCAAGAGAATCAATAGGAGAACCAAAGATAATGTCATCGACATAGATCTGAGCTATCATGATGGTTTCTTCAATACGTCTTATAAATAGGGTTTTGTCTGCGCCACCTCTCGAAAAACATGTTCTATGAGATATGCAGTAAGCCTATCATACTAAGCTCTGGGAGCTTATTTCAGACCATATAAAGCTTTATTCAACCTATAAATATAATGTAGATATTTAGGATCAATACACCCTTTAGGTTGTTTAACATAGGCTTCTTCTTGAAGTACTCCATTCAAGAAAGTACTCTTGACATTCATTTGCTATAATTTAAAACCTAAAGTGCAAGCAACAACCAAAAGAATTCTAATGAATTCAAGCCTAGCTACCGAGGTAAATGTTTCATCGAAATCAACTCATTTGACCTGAGTATATCCTTGGACTACTGACCTAGCCTTATTTCTAGTTATAGTACCTTGATCATCAGTTTTATTCTTAAATAGACACTTAGTACCTATAACACTACAATCATCAGGCATAGGAACTAAATCCCAAATTTTATGTCTCACAAACTGATTTAGCTCTTCATGCATTGCGTTAACCCAACATTCATCCCTAAGAGCTTCTTCTACTTTCTTAGGCTCAATCTGAAACACATAACTAGCATATTTCAAATTGTTCAACACCCTCTTACGGAGTCTCATGCCTTCATCCAAACCCCCTATAATATTCACTTTAGGATGATTCGTCCTAACATGGGACGAGGGTTCTTTAGGATGTTCAGTTTTATCATCAGGTGGATTTCTTATTAGGAGTATCTAAACCATTAGAAGTACGTAGGAGATCGCAAACGAGAGTTTCTTTAGGTTCGGTTACCATGACAGGATCAACACTCAAGTGTTCCAGCTCTACCCCATTGCCTCCAATCTCCCCTCACTACAAGCATCATCTACCACTACATTAATGGACTTCATCACAACCCCTGTACGAGAATTGTATATACGATAGACTCGACTATTTCTGGAGTATCCTAGAAAGACTCCCTCATCACTTTTAGAATCAAACTTGCCTAAATTTTCTATATCTCTTAGTATATAGCACTTGCTATCAAACACACAGAAGTACTTGACAGTAGGCAGTTTACCTTTCTAGATCTCATATGGTGTCATATCAGTTTTAGGTCTAAGATAAACCCTGTTTAGTATGTGACACACAATGTTGATGGCTACACCCCAGAAATGCATAGCTACTCCCTTACCAAGAAGCATAGCTCTAGCCATTTCTTGAAGATTAGGTCTAAGATAAACCCTGTTAATGATGTGACATGCAGTGTTGATGGCTTTCCCCAGAAATGCATAGCTAGATCGTTACCATAAAGCATGGCTCTTGCCATTTCTTGAAGCACATGATTTTTCCTCTCAACTACCCTATTCTGTTGTGGAGTGATCGGTGAGGAGAACTCATGTTAGATTCCCTTATCCAAGCGGAAGTCATCAAGATTAGAGTTTTTGAACTCTTTCCCATGATCACTACGAATTTGTAATATGGTAAAATCTTTTTCATTCCTAAGCCTCTTGCACAATGAGATGATAAGACCGAACACCTCAATTTTATCTCTCAACAACTCAATCCACGTATATCGAGAAAAATGGTCAACCACAACCAAGATATACCGTTTACCACCAAGACTTTTGGTCCTAGATGGTCCCATTAAGTCCATATGGAGTACTTCAAGTGACTTGCTTGTCAAAATCTTATAAGTTTGTTTATGAGAAACTCTAAGCTGTTTACCTTGTTGACACGGGCCACATACAATGGTATCATTATTTTCAAGTTTAGGTAAGCCATTTATAAGTTCCTTCTTGGCGAGTTTAGACAAACTTTTATAGTTCATATGACCAAGCCGTTGGTGCCAAAGTTCAGTTACATCAATCTTGGCACCATTGGACACGTAGTTGAAATTAGGAAGAACTCTATAACAATTATCTAAGTTCTTACACCTTTGAGGACAACATTACCAGTAGAATCATACACGGTACACATGTTTTTGGATAAAACTAACCTCGAAATCAGCATCATATATTTGACTAATGCTTAACAAGTTGGACTTTAACCCTTTCACATAAAGCACATCTGAGATAACAAGTAGTCCGGATATAGTAACAACACATTTACCAAGTATAGGTACAGTAGCCCCATCTCCAAAAGTAATAACATCGCCATTCCAATCATCTAGAGAAGAGAACAAGGACTTGTCACCACACATATGTCTAGAACATGCACTGTCAAGATACTACATAGAAATATTTTGAACCTTAAATGTAACGTGGGCAATATAACAATTCATCTGATCATCTAACCTAGAAAAATCATTCTTCTTAACCCAAACCTTCTTAGTAGTAGAAGTAATTCTAGTTAACTGAGTAAACATCTCAGTTAAGTGGCTAACCTGATTGGAGAGAAAGTTACCGTGCTCGAGACATCCTGACTTTTACTTCTAGTCGCGAGTTTACGACATCTAGATATTGTGTGTCCCAGTGCGCCACAATGGAGACAGGTGGGAATAAACCTAGATTCAAACCTGCTCGGAGGTTGTTACCGATATGTAGGACGATTGACCATACGTTTTCTAGTAGGTCTCGATCTTAAGTCATTTTTGCCCTTTGGTTCAGGAAAAACAATTTTTTGAGCTTTGTTAGTGACTGGGACGAACGTGGTCTTGGATGTACTAGCAATAGAATTATCATTTTGAACATAACCCAAACCGTGCCTATTTCTAGCAGGCTTATTAATCTCGAACAGATTATCAAGTTTCTACGAACCACTCACGAAAGATTGAAGTTGAGTATTAGATTTTCCAAAATCACTTGTTAAATATTTAACTTTGGCTTCCAAGTTCTCGTTAACAGGCTTCAACTCACTCAAATTTTTGGTAGAGTCCTGAAGGTCACCTATGAGTTTCTCTCCCTCTCTTTTTTTCAAGTTCATTTACCTTCTTCAAAATAACTTTATTGACCTTTTTAATCTTAAGACTCTCCTCAAATAGTTCACGATAAGATTCGTGAATATTAGGTTCATCCTCAGATTCTTCACTCTATTCATCATTCTCAACTTTCTCACTTTCCTTATCAGATTCAATCGTATCTATAGATGTGAAGGCCATAAAAATTTTGTTCATCTTCACAACCAGAGGTATCACTCTGAGCACTCGAATTTGATTCATCATCATTCAAGGTCACTGCTAAAGTCTTACATCTACCTTTATTAGAACTATTTTTCAAGTTAGGATATTCATTCCTATAGTGACTGTAACCCTGACACTCATGGCATCTAACAGATTGGATTTTCTTATTAGCAGTTCTAGAGTCACTCTATTCACGATTATCTTTCACAAAGGCAAATTTTCATAAAGAGATATTTCATAGACAAAGTTCATTCAATAAGTGTGAGGAGGGCAGTTTTGATGAAAGAAAATGAGGAGTGGAAAGAGGAAATTCATTTTTCCGTTCTTGAAGATTTTCTCTATTCCTCATCACTTTCAAATTTTTTTAACAAAATAAGCTATTTCATCGTCCCTAAGAATGTCAGCATTAGAAGACTCACTCTTCTTCTTTAATAGTGTTTATGGCTATAGATTTAACCTTTTTAGGTTGAGAAACGGTGAGTTCATAGGTTTGAAGGNTTCTTGAAGATTTTCTCTATTCCTCATCACTTTCAAATTTTTTTAACAAAATAAGCTATTTCATCGTCCCTAAGAATGTCAGCATTAGAAGACTCACTCTTCTTCTTTAATAGTGTTTATGGCTATAGATTTAACCTTTTTAGGTTGAGAAACGGTGAGTTCATAGGTTTGAAGGGATCTTACGAGTTCTTCTATGTTAACTGTATCTAAGTCCTTACTTTCTTTAATAGTGGTGACTTTAGGTATAAACCTTTAAGGTAGGCATTTAAGGACTTTTCTAATGATCTTAGACTCAGGAATCCTATCTCTTAGGTTAAAACTCGAATTAACTATATCATTTAACTTCGCATAGAATTCATCGGATTTGAAATAGAATTTCAGTGCCTAAGTGCCAAACGGAATGTTCTCCCATTTTTTGCTGTCCCCAAGGTTGGGCGCTCGAACGTTGCATGCGAGCTTCACCGTTCAAGCGTTGGTGTTATCTGGTCCAAGCCAATTCCGCGATTTGACGAATTTTAAAATACTATTTCCATCTGTAACACTATAATTAGGGTTTGATATGCACTCTGTATATGGTTGGCTTTTCATTGTGTTTTAGAACAAGTTGTAAACACAAAATCTTGAATTCTTTCATCTTATATTAAATTCTCCTCCTTTGCTCTAGTGTCTTCCATGTAAATCTTGTTTTCCTTGATTGTATCAAAGCAAATTGGTATCACCTTATTTTATAACAAATGGTATTAGAGAGAGGTTCGATCAACTTGTTTAAGGTTTATTTTTGTCATGACAACCATGAAGTATGATAATATGCTTTTGGATCGCATCATAAGATTTTCATTATGGTATGTAAAAATACGAGTGGTGTTCACTCACATAGATTTGGATACTGTTTTTTTGAAATTTGACAAGTTGCCCTAAAATTAGATGTTGGAGGAGAAACAATGTAAGAATCGAAATGCCCTATCACAAATTTGTCTTCATATTTCAAATCAAATTCTTCAAGACATTTTAAAGGAAAAAATCGTCTTTGCATTACGGTTGAAGTTGGAGCAATTATGCATGACAAAAAGTTTAACTAGTAAATTGTATTTAAAGTAGCGATTGTATTCTCATCGTATACCTGAATGTACATCACTGGAAGATCACCTAGTTGCTTTTAACGAAATTGTGGTTGATCTGGAAACCTTGGAGGTTAAGTATGATGAAAAGATTTAGGGTTGATTTTTTTGTATTTGCTACCCACTTAATATTTGTTTTTTGGAGACGTTCTTATACAGTCGTGATACTCTTATCGTTGATTAAATTTATGATTCTCTATTTTCAAATGAGAATATGAAGTATCTTGTTGGATTCGAGGCTCATGGAGAAGGCCTTGTTGTTTATGATGGTTATAAGAGGGGCATATCAAAATCTAATTTTAGCAATAAGCTTTGTACTTACTACGAGAAAAAAGGAGGACAATTATGAAGGATTGTTATAAGCAGCATAATATGAATAAATCAATTGCTGCAAATCAAAAGGAAAAACAACTGAAACTTCAGGTGAAGCCAGTATTACACAAGATTGTTACAATGATAGAGAACTTTTGATTATTTCTAACGACTCATCCAAACTTGACGAGAATTGAATTATTGATACAATTTGCACTTTTCATAAGTGTCCAAATCGGAATTGGTTTTCAACATATGATGCAGTTTTAAAAGGTGTTGTGGTAATGGGAAATAATGCAACTTGTAAAATATCGATTTTTGAAGGGCCGGGATTAAGATTTTCGATATAACTATCAGGCACTTGATAATGTGAGACATGTTTTAAACTTGAAGAGAAATTTTTATCTCCTTGAGTACTCTTGATTTAAAAGGGTACAAGTATGTTGGCGAATGTAGAGTCCTAAAATTAGTAAAGATGCCCATGTTGTAAAAAAGGAATAGAGAATGTCTCAGTTATATGTCTTGTAGGGTTCTACAAAATCTTTTGATATCAATTAGCATAAGTTAGGCACTCAGGTGGAGTTTATGTTTGGTACAGTACCATTGGAATTTGGCTTAGGGTCTATGTTGAAAAATAAATCTCAGTCAAGTTCAAAAGTAATAGGTAATGCTGCTTTGCCTCCATCACTAATGGTGATACAGTATTCAATTGTTAAATATAGACCCAATAGAGAAATTAGGCCTCCACAAAGGTAATGAGAAGTTGATTTAGTTTATTATGTTTTAAATATGGTTGAATGTATTGAATCTAGTAAAGAACCTTCTATAGAAGCAGAAAGTTGAGTTGATTATGTTACAGGGTATTTTACTGCCCTATTTGGTAATTATTGTTGAGTTATTTGTGATTTTATTGCTCGTGGTGATAATTTGAGCAATTTTTGCACCCAAGGTAATCCAGCTGAGTAGTGCTTGGATTCAGTTGATATTCAATTATTCAGTTTGTCATAGTTGAGATTTGTGGAATATGTGGAAAGTTTTGGATAATTTGTTTTTGTTGAAGAGTCAAGTTCTATTCCTTTGAGTGGAATTCATCTACATGTGAAGAATTTTTGAAACTTCGTTTATTGTAGTAAAATTTGTGTCAATATGGAGATTTATTGAATTGTAACCCAAATTTCATTGAAAATTGGCATTTTAGTTGAAGAAAGCTTCGAAGAATTCAAAATAAAGTGCCCAATCCGAGCCCTAATTGTCCGCGAGGTTGGGCACTCTAGCGCCATGCACCGCTCGTTCTGCATGAGCTTTTTCATTCGAGCGCCGGTGTAATTTGGCCCAAGTCTATTTCGCAATTTGATGAATTTTATGATATTCGTTCCATCTATAATACTATAATTATGATTTGACATGTATTCTATATATAGGTGGCTCTATTTTGTGATTTAGAACAAGTTGCAGCACAAAATGTTGTATTGTTTCATCTTATATTGAATTCTTCTCCTTTACTCATGGTGTTTTTCCACATAAACCATGGTGATCTTCTACATAAATCTTGGTGTTCTTGATTATTATTTTCATCTTGCCAAATTACTCTTATTTATTGAATCTAACAAGCGGTATTAAAGTAAATAAATTTCACCTTGTTTTGTAACTAGTTATTTCTACCTGACTAATCTAGCTCTTGCACCAGCACGCTCACAGACTCTCGCACATATACGAGTGAGTGATTGACGTGGTATTAATTAATTTAAAACTAGGTCGTATTTTCTAGATTTTTGTTTTTAAATTTCAATTTAAGTAACTTAATTCCAATTTTATAGAACAAAAATATGATTTATTTTAAATTT